>APFE030692194.1:6323-21333 GCA_000404065.3 Pinus taeda | reverse complement strand
GACTGCCTAAATCTAGGAAAGGTCATGATTATCTGTATGTTGTTGTGGATAGGTTCAACAAAATGTGTATTTTGATACCTTGTAATAAACAGATTACAACTGAACAAACTGTAAAATTGTTCTTTCAACATGTATGGGTTCATTTTGGATTACCCACTTCCATTATATCTCATGGAGACACATGATTTGTGGGAAAGTTTTGGTGAAGTCTATGGGAATTGATGGACACCAAACTAAAGAAAAGCACGGCTTTCCATCCACAAACCGATGGCCACACAGAAGTAGTCAACAGGACAGTGATCCAGTTGCTCAAGGGATATTGGAGAAAGAATCCTAAGCTTTGGGATGAACATTTATGTTATGTGCAACATGCTTACAACCGAGAAAAATATTCTTCTACACAGAGATCTCCTTTTGAGACCTGTTTTGGTTTCACACCAAGATCTCCTTTGGATTTTGTCTTTGGTAAAGACACTACAGTTGAGGGACACAGCGATGTGGACAGGGCAACTAGGTTCATTGAACAAATCCAAGAGATCCACCAGGCAGTACATGAACAACTGGAAAAGAGCCAGGCCAAATACAAGGCAAGGCATGACAAGCATCAGATGGAGCATAATTTCCAAGTTGGTGATCAAGTCTGGTTGTATATCAGCAAGTACAGGATGCAATGTGAAGGTAAAAAGTTAAAGTTTATCAAGTATGGACCTTTCAAGATACTTGAGCAAATTGGTGAGAATGACTTTCACCTTGATCTACCAGCTTACATGAACATCTACTCAGTCGTAAATGTAGATAGCTTGAGACTATTTTAACTTTCATTAATTGAAGATCCTGAAGAAGAGAGTCAATTTCCTTTTATTAACAACTTGCTACTTGAATATCTTAATGAGTTGCAGCAAGACACAGTTCTGGACAGGAAGGTGAGGACAATGCGTAGTGGAGATATTGAGTACCTCAGAGTTGGGCTCAAGGGTTCAAAGCCGAGCAATGAAAAGTGGATAGAGATTACACAAGTGAGGAAATTATACCCTGACTTAGTCGATGCTTGAAAACCAACCTTTGGTGGTCCAAAAGCTTTTTCAGTGGGAAGGCTATGATCCGAATTAGATCCATGAAAATTATCAGAGTTTTATGACTGTTTCAAATCATGAAAAACTTCAAAAACTAGTGAACAATGAGCTATCAGGAAAGACCTCTGGACAATGGCAGTTTGTAGCCAGCACGGAACAATGAGGACCTCAGTCAAACCACGCTGACCGAGGCCCATGGAGACCGCATAGGATGAAAACTAGTAATTGGGAATCCAGATCAGAAAATGGAGGTTGCTTCTTCGCTAGGAAAAACCCCTCGAAATGGAAAAGCCCCGAGCGTTCGGTCACAAGGGAAGCCAGAGAACCATGGGAAAAGCGCTAAAATGGTAGGCGGGTCCTGCGCTCCAAAACCAGCGGTATATCGGAGGCATTTCAGGCGGTAAACGGAATTAACAGGATACCAAGCGATTCCATATGTTGGATGATGTGTGTCCAATGGATGAGAGAGAAAACTGCTCTTATCACAGACTAATGTTCGAGCAAGTCAACCGTGTGATAAGAGCGATAACTGTAGGATCTAGAGGCCCTAGATCTAACGGTGGAGGTTGCACCCAATGGGAGACCGGATTTGGCGGAAGAATAAGCTGAGGCAAATAAAGCTTTGAAATCTGATTTGATTGCTGACCTGGCGGATGAATCATGTCACAAGTAACCGAAATAACGAACTGTTAGAGGAAAGCCGGTGCTCAGTTCGTGAAGGGACAAGTGGCCACCGCCCTGTGAAATGTTATACAATGGCAATGATGCAGAGGTAGGGAAATCCAAGCAGATACAGTCAGGTGAACCGAAAGGATGGAAGAGGAAGCGAACAATCAAAGGACGTATTGGATTTTAGCCATGCACAGACAGAGAACAGAACGAGGTAGAAGAAGAGAAAAAGAAGGAAAACAGTGAGACAGAAGAGATAGAGAAGCAGAAAACAAAGAAGCGAGCTGACCTGCAGAGCTAAGGCAGTATCGAGTAGACAAAACAAGGCTTGAGAGGTTCAAGCAATCCTTGAGAGGATATCTGTCAGGAACTGAGTACCAAATTGGACTCATCCCATTAAGACCAGTTGAGGTTGAGACTTAGTAAGGGGGAATCTGTGCACTCTAGTGGCTTGGGGAATCCAAGAACCACGCTACTAAGCATCATCTATTTTAGGAGACTCAAATTGAGCTCCTTGTTGTAAAAACTCTGCTTTAAAGACACAATAAAGAAGGCCACCATTGAAAGCTAGACCAGGAGACGTAGCCCAAGAGGATTGGGTGAACTCCTTATTAAATTGTTGTGGTTTTTTGTATTTGCTTACTGTGTTTCTCTTACTATTTTCCAGTGTCTGTGTACTTTTCAATCTTATCGATCCATTGCCTAAGATAACATAGACACACACCAGCACGTGAGTCTATAATACCTACCTTAATTAATTAATTAATTGAGATCACTCACAATTGATTTTCAGATCAGTGGCTATCTTGGCTTTCATGTTCTTTAAATAGTTGTGCATTTTAAAGAATCTCTTCATCCCAAGCAACCATGCCTTTACATCTTCTACCTTCTTCATCTCTCCATCAAATGTAAGTGTCTTCACTTTCTTGAACTCCTCAGGTAGGTACTCACCCCTCCTATAAGGATGATGGCGGTGACGATTGTGATGATGTATCCTAAATGAGGAACTAGAATTATGACCATACATAACAATCCTCTTGTTAGGTGTATTCATTGATCTACCACCTCTAACTATATCCCCTCTATCCAACCTGTATCCTAACCAATATCTTCTACCATAAGATCCATTAGTTTTCTCTTTCTACTCTTGACTAATCCTCAACTATCATTGTCTCTGCAAATCTAACAAGCTCTGAGGAACCGCTGCATTGACCTCTACCTTCTTCTCCTTAGCCCTTGCAAGTCTTTTTTGAGCCTCAACCAACCTGTCATTTTCCGCTTTACAACTTCTGATCTCTGCCCTCAAGCTCCTTAATGTATCTGCTACACTAGGAGAATAGTCTTCTCCTTGCTACCCAACTAATTTGTAGCAAGAGTCACAGGAAGTATAGTCTGCCATTTTGCTTGTCAACTTTGATTCTCTTCTTCATGTAAGTGTACTATGTCAGGTAACCAAATAAATACCAAAATAAAATCCATACCTTAGTGATGTTCAGGGGTGGCTTATCTCATCTGCAAGATCAATCCACATTAGCATGTACATGTACAATCATAAGAATATCCATATAATCAACATATCAACACATGAGCATAACAACAAAACAACATCATGCATGACCATACCAATTGTATACTGTGATCCCATGCATGACACCCATAACCTTGACAACGTTAGACTTTACCCAAAGAGAGTGCAACGCGCTCTAATACCACCTTGTAATGCCTCCTCCCACATATTCCGACTTTCATCGGTTTTCCCAAGGTCAAAAAGAGTTGAGGGGCATTATGATAAGAATAAACCTCTTATATGGTCTTAAGGAAATGTAGTTGACAACTTGAGACCTTGCTAACTTCCCTCGTGTGCTACAGGACCTCTAGGAGCAACCAAACCCCTCCAGGGGTCCCACCCCTTAGATAACTCTCTTTTTCACTGACCTAAAGCCCCACTCGATCCGATGCCAAGGCACGCCAATGACTATGGCCCTCTAGTCACTCCCATAGGCTTGTTTGCTAGTGACTGAAGACTTTTCTTCTAAGTTTTATGCCAATGGCCCCGAATTCGAAGCCACTTTTTCAGGGCCAAGACTCAGGCCTCTACCTAGAACTCGGTGAAACTTCCAAAGATGATAGATGACATTGAAACAATTCTTGTAAACAAAAACTGAAACCAATACTTGACTTGACCTTCCCCAACTATTATTTCCATTCCGTCAAACACTTGGTAAACATGCAACCCATAGTTCATGAATGAAAATATGAACATAAGGAGCTGAAAACTTATCCAAAGTTTAACAACACGGATCATTTCCTTCTCACATTAGATGTCATAAAATAAATTAGGGCTTGCATTCATTATTCCTTTAGTTACAAGTAAAAAAATGGAAATATCCATGACTAAGAACTGTCAAATAACCATGCTTTTAACTAGCATATAACCAGATAAATAAAAATGAGGGAACAACAGTTTAAGACACATAATAACAAGTACATTTACTCATCAAAAGAAAGAGAAACTTAGGTCTTATTAAACGTAGGCAAAATCTAACTAGGTTTAGGACATCCACGTGCCACTTGACCATATATTGGTTGAACCAAATCTTTCTTTCAGCCAATCACCACCATGCCATATTACACACATGAATGTTGGATTGCATTGGATAAACCAATCCATAACAACCAAGGGAATCTAGAGGTTAAACCATCTCCACCCTCACCATACCGTGACCTCACCTAATCAATGTCGAGATCACAAAACCAAACTAAGCTTGGATGCCTCCGAACTCTTCTCCAATACCTTGAGAAATTTTCCCATTTCCACCCTCAAGCTTTACCATATATACTGCCATTCTCAGTCAAGGGATTCCTAGGCCTCTAGGAATTTTCCTGAGAACACCTCACCCAGATCCAAAATCTTATGGCAATCCAAAACTCAAACCAAGAAAAGTCCCATCACACCATGGCTATCCAGAAATGGAAAGACAAGGCTAAAATCTACTTTCGAAACTCATAAAATCTATGCCAATGAAAACAAAAGAACCAAATACCAACATGCACATGCCATGCATGTCAAAACCAGATAGGACACCATACATGCAATCCATTATCTGCAAGTATTCCTACTAAAGTTGCTTGATCCTTGATTTCCTTGTCCTTCCTTTGCTTTCCTTGTCCTTCCCTTGCTTGCTTGCTTTCCTTATTCTCTTGGTGCTCTTCTCCTCTCTAAGACTAATTCCAAAACTGAATTGACAAAAAGGCTACCAAGTGATTATTTAATGTCTTTTTATTGTTGATGACTCTAATTTCTTCATTTTTTAATTTTATTCCTTCAATTTCCTCCTCTCATACAACTTGTGACCTTTCACCTCCCTTTTCTCCTAATTTCCTTTATTTTCATAAACAAATGTCAATTAATGCCTCATTCATTTCCAAAGCCTTTATCATTGCTTTTTCCAATTTCCCCTTAGCCATAACACAATAGGTGATGCCCACTAGTATATTTTGCCCAACATTGAGCTTGGAATAAGTGTCCCTTGACCATGGTCTTATTTTTCCTTTATTAACTTTTTTTACATGAACTTTTAACCCCAAGATGTTACATATATACATGTATTCATTTTTACTTGATCATGTATTGCATAGAGTTAGAAATTACTTTCTTATGTTATCCTTAACGCCCATATTGAATAGGAGTCTTCTCTCCATTCTAAAATAATTTTTAGTAATTTTAATCTCCCCTTTGGCTACCCAAAAGGTATGGTCCCAATAATAATCAAGGGATGATTCTACATGGTACTATGCCCTTGTGCAAGCAAATTCATTGTGGCCTCAACTCCTACAAAAGTTAAGGGAGTGTTGTGCCATACAACAACCTCCCATTTCATATCATTACTATTCTAAAAATATAATGTGAAATGGGTCCCTTTTAATTTTTGTTTCAAATTGGTATCAACTTAGAGTTCTATTTAAAAAAAGGCTCGAATAAAAGGAAACACTATTAAAAGGCCCTTTTAGTAAAACCAATCAAAAAACCACAACATAAAATGAATTATCTTTACCATTGCGATAAAGTGATCGCAAGATCGCATATCGCAATGAAAAAGAAAGCACAACTTAAAGGACAACTTGGTTTTCTCCGACGCGAAATTGCTATCGGGTATCGGAAATCGGCAATCGGCGATCGGTGATAACACATAAAGTACAAATAAGCTCCCCCTCTCCCGATGCGATGCAATATCGCTATCGGCGATCGGTGACTCACCATGCCCTCATTCTAAATGACCTTGCTAGCTGTTCCCGACGCGATGCGATATCACTATCGGCAATCGCGGATTCCAAATGAAACCAATGAAATAACTTAGCATTTCCCCGATGCCCGATTGCGAAAAGGAAAAAGCGCAGTTTTCAAAGAAAAAGTCATAAATGGCAGTTTAATATGATTTATTCGTAATTAAGGAAATATCCTTTGAAAATTCGTTCATCCGCGTTCAAACCGCCAAAACGCCCAAGGCATGCTTCAAATGAATCATTCGGCCATTAATCGAAGCAACTGGAATTAATGAGATTGACAGGCCATAACGACCATTTAATGAGAACAGCAGGCTTGCGATCTATCCACGGATTTGATCCAAAGGCCACCTTAAGTCAATTGATCGCTATGAATGCATCCAGATATATATCTTCATTCTTTCGATTCATTTATTGTTGCCTGTGTTACACCTATCTTTCGCTCTGTGCAGGATTCTTCCATAGAGACAGAAGAAAGTGGGATGGGAAAGAAGTCCAAGAAGACCACAATGCCTACTGCTTCGCCAGCCGCAGGGAAAGTTGTTGTTGATCCGAGCGGTAAGAACAAAGGGGTTATATCAGATACAACGTGCTTGGGACTTACCAGGACCACTTGGCAAGGGACGTATAATTTGATTGAAGCAGAAGGGCCAAAGGTGACCGAGGTAGAAATCTCATGTGATAATACCAGTAAATCCAACGCCAATTTAAAAGACTTGGCTGACTCCTTTCTGCACAGAATAGCAGCCCGGGAGAAAATTCTCCCATACACGGATGTGGTAAGGTGGGCAATCCAAGAACTCCCAATTATCAACAGATTTTTTAGCACTACGGACGGGAGGATTTTCGGTTCTTTTCAAGCCGAAGATCTAAGGCTAATGTATCACCTACCGGCAAAAGAGAAAAAATATAATGCGACATTTTTGGAGAAATTTCGAGCAGAGATCGAGACCGAGTCTGAACCAATTCGAGGCTGGAGACAGAACCCATCGAAACACAAGGATGAAACCTCGGGTAAGTACTCAGTTCACTCCCTATGTTCTCCTTACTGCTATGCTGGAATTATGATGTGTAGACTATGGGGATTGCATGACTCTGCCAATTTTACCATAGAAATGGTCCCCTTAATGGAGGCAGCATGTAGTGGCAAAATTATGGATTGGGTGGTTATATTATCCGACAAGTTAGCCAAAGCCATCCTCGATTTCAAGTCTAACTATCACGTCACAGAAAGGGTTATTCCGCAATTCTATTACAGTGCCTATGTGATGGATGTGTTGTGTTTTAATTCTGAATTTCCTATACTGGGATGGAGGTGGACGTCGCAAGACCCCACACCCATTCACAATATATCAAAAATTGTGGAAGACTAATTATAAGCACCATCTTTATCAAATCTGCAACGGTTTTATGTTGCCAATTCATTATTCCATTTTTGATAAACCTGCCCCAAAGATTTCTGAGCAAGCATGGGTAGATTTGACTGCAGTAGCAAGCTGGATTGGGGAGGAGAAATTCACCTACATTAGAGGTTTTGGCAGTCAGGCCAAGCCACATGTGCTGCCACTTTACATCCCCGATAAGTTACTTGCCAGGGAAGTAGCTTATCAAATCAATGTTGAAGGGGTTACTCAGACCCTGAAAAGAGCGAAAAAACATGTTTGGCCCTCTTTTCCTTTACGGATTGGCATTTATACCCTGCATGATATTAAACATGCAGAGAAGGAAGCTGGGAAAATGAATTTGCTCACTCTGGCTACTCTTCCAAGCAGGCAGTATGATCCAAGGAAGATCGCTTACAATGCGCTCAACCAGGCCAAATTGGCCAAGGTCGAGCACAAAGAAGACAGATTCGAGGATTTGTTTGCATCAGCCGAATCATTGTATCAAGTTAAGTTGCTTGCTAGAAATGTGTATAACGACGAAGGGCTAGTCGAATTTAACAGAATTAGAGAACAAAGGTTGCAAACTCTGCCTCTAGATCTGTTAGCAACTGTTACAACAACAACCAAATCAAACGAGCCTGAACATCAAAGTAATACGCCACCCCCTACTACATCAAAGCAACAGGAGGAAGTGCATAGCCAGTGGCAGGAAGTAATCCAGGAAAATGTGCAGCGACAAGAAGAAACCCAGGCGAAAGCCCAAGAAGAGAGCAGCTCTAAAAAAAATAATGATATACTGGTTGATCCGAATTCGCTACAGCAATGGCAGCAATTTAGTACAATTATCAGCAACCTAGAGTGCTCGAAAGATGATGAGTTTTCTAAAGAAGGCGACACGCAAGAAGCAACATCGAAACCGGTTTCGGGCGAAACCAATGGCCTACCCAAATCTAAAGAAACAGAGATAATTCCTAAAGATCCAACGGGAGAAATCATTTTGCAAATTGAAGAGATTCCCCCTTTGGATGTATTTTACAGCCCTAACCATAAAGCTATTGTAAAGCGACAGAGGAAAAGGAGAAGAGCTGATCAACCTTCCCCATTCCCTGAATTGACAGTAACGGGCAATGTTTTGTGGAAAGAGGAATTCGACCCCTCCGATGACTTAACCAAGCTATCGCAATTCGCTGGAGCATATTCAGTGGCAACCATTGATAAAGCATCGGAGGTAAGCAGTTTATTGAAAACCAAGGACCATGACATCTCTTCGCTGCAGGCGAGATTATCGGAAGTTTAGCAGAAGGCAGAGCAGACGGAGCAAGAATTGCTAGTGCAGCAACATAACAATAATCAACTGACCAAGCAATTACAAGAGCAAAAGCAGAGGATTGATGAAGGCGCAATCCAAAGGCAAAAGGAGCTATCGGCGGCACTGGAGCAATTAAGAATATCAACTGAGGGAACAATGAAAGCAAAAGATGAGCAAATCGCTCAATTGACCACTCAAATTGAGCAAATGAAAAAGCTCCCTCAGCTAGACAAATTCAAAGCAGAAGCACTTCAGTTAAATAAGTCATTGATTAATAAGGTTAAGCTACTATGTCAGCAGATTACACAAGCAGAACCATTGTGCGAGTTGGTAGCATCCATAAGCGAAAAGTTAGAAAAAGCAAGGACCGATTTGGATCAGGCCGAAGAAACACTGACAAACTTTATAGAATGGCAGGATTCCAATATAGGCCGGGCAACTAATCTACCGAGAATTTTGGATCGCATAAAGAAATATTATTCACAGAATGGCAATCGCAACTAATGAAGGCAGAAAGAGCAATTTCCAGATGCAAAACAACCACTGGAAATTAGGTTGAATTAGTAAATAATACACTTTATTTGTCTAATATGATTTCCCAATGTACTCCAGGTCAATTGACAGCGGCAAATATATTGGAGCACTCATGCTACCCAGAGCTGGAGAAAAACGGAAGATTAATCGCTGGAATCAACAGTTTGACATGGGATGCTTATTGCTTCTTCTTGATCAAGCCATACAGCCAAAGAGCCGCCTTGAAATGCCTCACGGATGCTGTCGGGTATATTATACCTGACATTCAGGATGCCACCTTCACCGCCCAATTCAGTTTGCGCCTCAACAAACCACCAGAAGTGGAGCTGATGCTTGCGATAAGCCAGCTCAAGTTTAAGGGCAAACAACCTGAGTCATGACTCACATCGCCGACTGCCAGATCGCACTTACTGATACCAATTTAGTAGGATTTTGTTTGATAGATTTTTTTAGCTTAGTAGTATTTATAGACCCTTTCATGCATTTAGAAAGGGTCGTAAAGTTTTGTATATGACTTAAACCCTGAAGTTTCACTATTGTACTTCAGGGATATATTTTTTATGAAACTGGACCAATTATTCTGAATTTAATGAGAAAGGGTTTTATGCAAATGTGCACTATTGTCATTGTTTAAAAGCATTTCTGTGTTGAAGAAGGAATTTGGAATAGCGATTGATATTTCGGATTGATCTGCAACTCACATGGTACTATTATCTACGTCTGTACTCATTTTTGTTATATGAATTTTTGTTTAAATCGCTCTTGCTATTATCGCTTATATATATATGTGCTTTTCGCAGCATTCCTTATGCATTCCACTATTGGTGTTTTATTCGCATGCTTCCCTTTCAAATCGGTCGTATATATGTATCGATGATATTTAAACCAGTGAATGCAGTAATTTGTGTTTACGACTATCTTAGTTCTAATACATAATAGAAAGTAATCTTTGAATGATTGAATATTCTTATTTATTTTACAGAGTCCATTCTACATGTCCAAAAAAAAAAACCCACCATATAAAGTGTTCCCGGGATTAGTATTAGTTTCCCTATTTCTGTCAATAGAATAAGCTAGTCGCCTATCACTTAAGAAAACTATTCATCACCGATCCATCCCTTTTATTTTATTATCGGGAAACTGGACCCGTTATCTCTAGTTGGAGCCACCATCCCAAACGGAAAAGGAGTTGTACTAAGGTCCGGACCAGGTGGTTATTCCCCAATGTTGTGGCAGCGATTTTTGAGCCATCAACATTTCTGGCGCTAGAAGGAGGGCCATCCGCTATGAATGGCGAGTAAGCAAACACCTACAAACCATTCAAAGAGTAACTCACCCTCCGCCTCTCCTCAGACATCTCGTTCACATTCTGAATCTCCAGTATCCAGACGAGACGAAGAGGAATCAACCACTACTGCTCAATTACATCATACTTCAGAACACTTAAGTCTGGAATCCCCTGAAGTTCAATCCATCATCCAGAAACTTCAAGGCTTCTCAATTTCCCCTCCTAGATCTGAAGTATCACAAGGCAGTCACACTTCTGCTTACCCCCTCATCTTACCAGACTCCAAAGTGAAAAGCTAGGTATTGAACCACCTGAATTTCCTTTACCCGAAAGGAAAAGGATCAAAAAGACCGTTGAAGGTTCTGGTAGTGAAACCTTTTCCCCATCATCTTCCATTTCATCATCACCTGTGTGAAGTCATACACCCACTTCACCACTCCATATCATTGTTCACCAAGGGACTTCATCTCAAGCATCACAATATTTTCAGTCTGTACTTCCACCTCCCCCTCAGGCTCCTGGAACACCACAAGCGATCGTTGGTAATCCTAAAATGGCCCAAAGACCATGGAGAAGTCCTGGTGCGGTCACCATGCCTGCACCTTTACATCCTTTACCCGATTACCCCAAAAAATGGTTACCCAAGTTCAATCCAGATGCTAGAACTTCGGCAGAAGAACATATTAACAATTTTATGCTGTCGGTCAATTTGAAGCGAGTCACTGAAGAAGATGTGGTAGTAAGATTGTTTCCCTATTCACTACAAGGATCTGCAGGGTCTTGGTATTTTTCCTTGCCCTTTGGATCCATCACGAGTTGGAATATCTTCCAGGAACAGTTTCTCACCAAATACGGCGATGACAGATCCTTAGCTACACTTGTCCATGACCTTTCCAATTTAAGGATCGAGTCAAGAGAACCCATTAAGGAGTTGAACTCCAGATTCAACAAACTCTTGAACAAAATCCCCACTGATGATAAGCCAAGCGAACAAGCTAGAAGCGAGTGGTATATCACTGCTTTGCCTTCAAACATTGCCATATTTGTCGACAGGGCTAAACAACCGACATTGGCCGAAAACATGAAGGAAGCACTTGCTTTCGAAAAGAGCGTAATCGCCTTAGAAAAGAAAACTGCCTTGGAAGAAAGAAAATCTAAAAAAGTGTCCTTTAAAGATGACTCTAACAAAAAGATTACTAAGGATCCATATGACATGGAGGGCCTTCAAAAAGTCCTTAAAACCATGTCAAATGAAATGGTTGAGATTAAGAAACAAGTATAAGAATCCTCAACAAAGAAACCATATAGGAATTTCAAGAAACCCGAGTCCAAACCTCCAAATGTTATATCATATGCAGACTCGGATCCTGAGGAAGAAGAAGAGGAAGAAACAGTTACACCATCTGAAGAAGAAGAAGAGGAAGTAGTTGAATGTCACGGGATGTGGGATTTTATACTCCCTAATTCTGATACTGACGCTGAGCAAGAAGCCTTTCTTGTCACTACAAGGAGTAAAGGTACTCCTGAACCTGTTCAAGCTAATCCAAAGAAAAGGAGCACTGGAACCAATACTGTAAAGGAAAAGGTACCCGTTAGAAAGCCAGTTGCGATAGTATCTAACAATCAGCCATCATCCTCTACTACACCTTCGTCATCTAAAACATTGGTAGTTTTTGATTCGATGGATTATAACATTGTCGATGACATGAAGAAAACTAAGGCAAACATCACCATGTTTGAACTTAGTAAATTAAAACATCAGCAAAAATTACTACTCAAAGAACTTAACGCTGTTCCTTCTTCACCGCTTCCCACCACTAAAGCTGCAAGCGACTCAGGACAACCCCCTTCTGGTAGAGTTGAAGCAACTGATACGATTCTGATTGGAGATAGATCAAACTCCCATACCCCTCCTTTCCTCTTGACTTATGAAATTTATAATCGAAATCTACACAACTGCTTAATTGATTCTGGGGCATCCTCGAATATAATGCCTACTTCAGTTTGCTCTAAACTGAATATTGAACCCCAGAAGTCTTCTATTCACATTGTGTAGTTATATAGAACTAAAGTTCAAGTTCTAGGGGAAATAAACTCTGTAACGATCAGGTTATCGGCAGATCCAAGAATAGTCCAAAGGATTGATATTCTAGTTGCCGATATACCTGAATTATATGGGTTAATTTTAAGAAGGGATTAGTCAGAAAAACTCCATGGGTATATCTCAACCGATTGGTCACACATGTGGCTCCCCTATAAGGGCAAGCCCAATCAAATAAAGATTGATCGGGAGAAACATATGACCCACACTGTTACGGAATTTGAACAAGAAAATCAACCTGTTGCGTTCAACAACAATATCTTAAGAAATTATTCTTCCAAGTCATTTTTCGACAATTATATTGCCCAGCCATCTCCTTTCTCAGTCAATAATTTTGCATCACAAATTGAAAATTTTTCATAGACCGACAGGTCTAAATGCGTTAATGTTACTGAGGATGTTGTAACAAAAACTGTAGATAATTCATTATTTTGGTCTTTATATTTTGATGGATCTAAGTCCAGTGAAGGATCAGGAGCAGGTTGCATTTTAGTCAGCCCGCAAGGATAAAAAACAATGTTGTCCTGTAGATTAGAATTTGAATGCACCAATAACACAGCCGAGTACGAAGCGCTAGTCTAAGGACTATATAAAGCGATCGGCCTCAAAGTTCAATACTTAAATGTCTTTGGCGACTCTGAAATTATCGTTAAACAGGTAAGGAATACAATTCATTGTCTTTCGAACCATCTTAAGCATTATCAATCGCTGGTACAAGAGCTCACATCCCATTTTTTAGCATTCAATATTTCTTCCATTCCCAGGGCACAAAATTCGGCAGCCGACTTGCTAGCCAACGTCGCTTCCAAGCTACTCCCTTCCGAAGACTATAGTCCAGATAGGTTTTCAGTAGAATTACTTTTTAGGCCATCCATTCCTGATAATGTAACCAATTGGAGAGTGTTTAACCATGATGATGACATTTTACAATTTCTGACCTCTGAAAAATCCTATGAAAATCAGATTATTGAGGAAGATGAGCATGATACTCAAATACAAGGTAAACAAGAGGAAAACTCAATCCCTAAGCACGTAGTGAAGCTTGAAGGTCTTTACGATATTAAAGACAGGTTCAAACCTGTGTCTAACACAAAGCTTCAAAGCTCTACCTTAAGGTTTGAATTAATAAACCTTGGTACCAAACAAAATCCTCAAAACATTAATTTAGGATTAGCACTTTCCATAGAGGAAAAGGAAGCATTTATTAGTCTGTTACGAAAGAATAAACATGTTTTCGCTTGGAGATATGATGATCTAAAAACATATGACACATCTATTATTCAGCACACTATCCCAATGCTTCCCGAACAGAAACCAGTTCAGCAAAAGTTGAGAAAAATTCATCCAAACTTAGAGGGTCAAATAAACTCAAAACTCAACAAACTCTTGAAAGCTAAGATTATTTTTCCCGTACGACACTCAAACTGGGTCTCCAATATGGTACCAGTCAGAAAGAAAAATGGCGACATAAGGATTTGTATTGATTTTAGGAATTTAAATAAGGCAAGTCTAAAAGATAATTTCCCATTACCCATTATGGAGCAGATACTCCAATCAATGGAAGGCTCGGAGTTAATGTCCTTTTTGGACGGGTTTTCAAGGTATAACCAAATTCTGTTCCACCCGGATGACCGACTCAAAACCACATTCAGAACAAAGTGGGGAACATATGCATATCAGAAAATGCCTTTCAGACTTATTAATGCAAGAGCCACCTTCCAAAGGGCGATGGATATTGCTTTCAAAGGATTGATTAATAGAATAGCAGTCATCTATTTAGATGATATTACTGTATTTTCAAAAGAGAGATCCAATCACTTGCATGATTTGAATCAAATCTTCCAACACTGTAAGAAATATGGTATTTCTCTAAACCCTAAGAAATCTTTTTTTGCTCTTGATCAAGGTAAGCTCCTAGGCTTTATTGTATCTAAAGATGGCATCTATATTGATCCAGACAGGATTAAAGAAATTTCTGAAATTCCTTTTCCTCATAATAAGAAGTCCATGCAATGATTTTTAGGCCAAATCAATTTTGTAAAAAGATTCATTCTAGATTTTTCTCAAATTATTTTACCACTTCAAACTATGATTAAGAAAAATTCGGTCTTCAAATGGGGATTGCCAGAAAAGGAAGCATTTGAATTAATCAAGCGATCAATAATCAATGCCCCAGCTCTAAATACCCAAAATTTTTCTAATCATTTTACATTGTATACCATCGCATCCTATTCCTCTTATGCCGCAGTACTTACACAGATCAACGATCACAATTTGGAAGCACCAATTTCATTCTATAGCTCAAATCTTCAAGGTGCAGAACTAAACTATTCTGAAGTAGAAAAACAAGCCTTTGCTGTATATAAA
>APFE030692193.1:39791-51553 GCA_000404065.3 Pinus taeda | reverse complement strand
AAGAGGCTGGCTAATAAGACCACTCATTGCAACTGTTCCTCAAAAAGGGTAAAACAACCAAGTGAAAGCGTATGATCGACCAAGCAGATAGTGACGATGGAAGGAGAAAAACCAAGGCTCATCTGACGGAAAAGGCTGATAGAATGGAAATCATGAGGGTTAAAATGGATATGGATTCATTTTTACACAAGCTTGAAAAGAAGAACTATGCTTGAGATTGGTTTGCATGCCCTCAGCATGAAAGTGAGTCTCTTGTAACCATATGGAAGTTGTTGCGGTGAAGCAGGACGGTTATCCAACACCTTCCTGGCTTCGTCCAGATAGGGACAAAGGTGAATGGGGTGATTCCCTTCACATAACCTACAGGGAAACTTAACTTTACCACTAGGTGCATGCCCCCCAAGCTTCATTACATTCACCTAAGTAGACTACTCGTGGCTATCAGGTGGATGGAATGAAGGTTCTTTTACGGGATCAAGTGAAAGACTCGACTGGGATTTTACGAGATCTAATCAAAGACTCGACTTGGAACTTTTCTCAAGGGGACCTTGTTTCATTTTTTAACGAGCTTGACACAAGACAAGGAACTATGCTCATACCCTTTGTTTCATTTTTTAACGAGCTTGACAATAGACAAGGAACTATGCTCATATTCCTTGTTTCCTTTTTTAACGAGCTTAACACAAGACAAGGAACTATGCTCATATCCTTGGTTTGATTTTTTAACGAGGTTGACACAAGACAAGGAACTATCCTCATGGGAGTTGTTTCATTTTTTAGTGAAGTTGACACAGTAAAAGAACTATCCTCATATCCTTGGTTTCATTTTTTAACGAGGTTGACACAAGACAAGGAACAATCCTCATATCCTTTGTTTCATTTTTTAACGAGGTTGACACAAGACAAGGAACTATCCTCGTATTCCTTGTTTCCTTTTTTTAACGAGGTTGACACAAGACCAGGAACTGTCCTCGTATACTTGGTTTCATTTTTTAACGAGGTTGACACAAGACAAGGAACTATCCTCATATTCCTCGATCACGACTCATAAGAGGTCATGACTTCCAAGAGGTTCTCATCAGATGGGAGAACAATGCTCGGGAAGGGATCCGTAGCAAGGAATCCATTAGAGAGATGTCATTCCAATGCCCCCAGTACATAATGTACAACATCACTGAATTGATTGTCAGTTGATGTAGGCATGGAACGGGTTGCCGCATAATTGACCGTGGCGGGGAAGATACCATTGGGACAAAATGACCATTTAGGGAAGATGGTTGACTAGAAGCCATATTTGGACCTAGAAATGAAAGTTGGTCAACAGTGACAATTTTGCCTTCATGCGGGAAACAAATCACTCGAAAGAGTGTTGAAACAATAGCTCCCATGTCATAAACATAATCGCGCCCAAGAAGTAAATTGTAATCTAAAGGGCCTGGGACTACCATCACATTCAGATAAACGATTTTTCCTCCCAAAGTAACAGGAAACTGAGGAAGGATCCCTAATGGTTGACTGGTTCCTTTGTTAAAAGCCAACAAATTCTAGGTAACAGGCACAAGTGGCGGTGAACCAAGCGCTTGCTAAGCAGTAGACGAAAGGATACTCACAGATGCACCTTCATCTATAATAGTGCCAGATACAATCATATTACAAACCTGTACTATGATCTGGAAAGGCACATAAGAAGGAAGACGGAATCCTGCCAGTCGATTCCAATCAAAGGAGGTGACTAGACTACTTGGAGGGGGACTGTAAGAATGCGAGAATTATCCCCTTGAGTTACTAGAATGGGAGGATTTTCCTCCTGTCTTAATAGAATAGGAGGGTTGCCTCCAAGCTCATTTGAATATGAAGACATGAAAAGAACCTGAGTGGTATCATATTCGCTCTCTTCGGGAAAGGTATGATTAACTGAAGGTGAAATCGGGTCAACTATTTCCTCGACATGTTAATCTGGGTCGGGTATAGACTCATAGGATTCACTTTCAGAGAGACTAGGTTTGACCGACAGTTGATTTGGGCCAGTCACTTTATCAACTAGTGAAGGATTAAGGGATAGTCTCCTGTAACCAGATGGAAGTCGTTGTGGTGAAGCAAGACGGTTATCCAACACTTTTTTGGCTTCATCCAGATAGGGACAAAGGTGAATAGGGTGATTCCCTTCACATAACCTATAAGGAAACTTAATTTTACCCTTGTTTCCATCTCCTTTGCTAGCCCTACTTTGACTTGGTTGATTAATGTTTCTTAAAGGTTTTCTTTGTCATTATCAATCCATAGTTAAAATTAGATTATAGTCAATTAATCTTTGTTCGAAAGAAAGTGTCGTAGAAGTCTTCTTTTCCTTCGAAACAGAACTATCGTAAAGTCTTCGTTCTTGTTAAATATTTATTGATTGTATGTGCATTAGTTTCTTTTTGTTCATGTTCACATTAAGGAAATTGAAAACAAATACATGCATGTTGCATTGAAAAGTTTGTGTGTGCTCATTGGAATAGTTTAGGGAAATTGCATTAGATTGTGCTCTTTTCTCTTAGATCGAAAGAAATTTGATTGCTCTATCACTACTAGCTAAGATTTTCATTGTTAAATTGAATGGAAAGAGTGCTTATCATAATAGTTGCATTCCTAGGAATTTCATAATACATCACATGGTGAACTTGAAAGGCAAATTCCTAAGCAAGATCAAATTAAAATTAACATCAATTTACCTAATGGAAGATTTTCATTAATGAAAAACATTTAGTGGTTCTAGGCTAGAGACGTGTTCCGGTGTCGTAAAACAAAGCAATTTTCGCTAACTTGTATGCAATACATCCCGAGTGTGATACCTCATTCCACGTAAGTGAGTATATTTTAGCTCGTCCACGTACCTTCGGGTATATAGGGTGGTGTTACAGTACGTAAAGTATATGGGAATGCTCTCACTGTGCAGTTTTGCATTAGACAACGCTTATACGGATTGGGCCTCCACGTACTTTCGGGTATATATGGGAGGACAACACTAGGTTGTTATCCATCACTAGGTAACCAAGTCAGCCACCTTGTACACTGTGATACACCGAACACAGCATTCAGGGAGATTGCCTGCCCGTACTTCTTGGTTTTGCTTTCCTCTTGTCTCCTTTGTATCGATTCATTAACATTTTTTCGACTTCATGCTTTAGGGGGAAGTTGTTACAGATCCATTTGGTCACATCACTCCCATCATCCAGATCAGTGTTTTAGGGCTCATCAAACCGTAATTTCAGTTTCTACATGCCCTAAACAAGTCACCCTTTTGAATGCCTCCTTCCCAGACAATTGCATGACTTTAAGACATCCTGAAATGACCTCTAAAGGGACCAGCATAGGTAGGCCCATGTAAGGGTGCGCTACAAAGCAGTTGAGTCCATGCCAGGGTGATCTGCAGAGCACTTAGGTCCTCTTTCACTTGTGCTGGGCGACATTGAGCGAAATTCACATAGGGTTTGGGGAATATTCTTATCTCTTCGAGTCATCTAGAAGTTTCCCTCACTTATCAACTCCTATGAGCTCGAAAATGGATGAGGAATGAGTTGAGATGCATCCTATCCTCTCATCCCTTCCTCCATGGAACTAATTCTAAGTATGGAAGGCCATTAAATATCCCCATTTATGACATAACCTCCTTCATCCTCCTACAAATTGAACACTCATCTAAGTGATCAAGGGGCTGGACTATGTTGAATTGTAAGGAGATAATGTTTCTATGAGAATTGACTTTGAGACAAGTATTGTTATGCTACAAGTTTGTCATGCTTTTGATGTGATGTGGATGGGATTCAAGCTGGAGGAGTGACTTCGAATCAGACTTTATGGTTGTATTTCCTTCTTCTATTCAATAAAGTATTTGAACCTTTTTCCCATATGCTTATCATGTTATATGATGCATATATGTGTGAATGTATCTGATTCCATTTACTTGTATTCAATAGATCTTTTGCTTTGATCGGTTCTTTGTCTTCTGTTGATGTTTATAAGTACTTCTCAAGTGTGTTAAGTACGGGAAGGATCGATAGGATCGATACAGAGGAGATGAGGAAAGCAGAACTACAAGTAGGTCTTATCATCTTCTTTGTCTTATCTATTGCTTATAGGAAAAGGCTAAAGTGCTTTAAACTGTTGTTCTAGATATGGATACTTATCTTGGATGATGTGTTAATGTCGACAAGAAGCGACTTGTCGCAGGAGGGCCTTGATGTATCCCACATCAATGACACGAAATGAGTGTAATGATTTTGGAGACAGAATTTGATTGATGACACAAGGTTCAAGAATGGCGGTCATGAAAATGAAGGTTTATGGTATTATAAAGGATGAATTTAAACTGGATGACTTCTCTTGAACATGTCGATGACACTAAAATGAATTGTTAGCATTGACCCAAAACAAAGTGATGAATGGTATGATAGACCAACGGTATGATAACCATCAAGTTGATAACCCAACCCAAATAGTCACGACGATGAAGTGAAAGTGTCATGTTCAAGAGCAACCTGCTACCAAAAGTGGTTTAGCCCTTTTTCCATTTTCCCCTGTCATTGCTGACCAGTACCTCTTTATTCTTATCAAGCTTGATGAGGATAATATATCCTTGTTGTATAATTCCACCCTTCGGTCATGAAAGTAGGTCTTCTCATCTTCTTTGTCTTATCTATTACTTATAGGAAAAGGCTAAAGTGCTTTAAACTATTGTTCTAGATATGGCTTCTTATCTAGGGAATTAGTATTTAGTATTCATTTATCAATCAACAAGCAATCAAACAGAGGAAAATTGGCAAAAACTCAATCCAAAGGTGGGAAACAGACCCTAGGAGGATCAGCACAACCCTGAATGGGAGACAGTGCGCTTCAGAGCACTGTCCCTAAGCCAAGGGTGCCCTGCACCGCATTGTGTTCCTCACAGGCCTACGTTGGTGACAGTGAGCCATTTCAAAAGGCAATTTGACACAGTTTTGACCAAAATTCAATGCAAAAGAGATGAAATACAATCAATGAAAACAAGTAGGATCTGCAAGAGTGTCCTAGGAGGTGGATAAGATACTAGGAAGGATGATCTTCCCCAGCAGAGTCACCAATTTGTTCTGGAGAATTTGGTATCACGGATAAATACTAATTCCCTAGATAAGTAGCCATATCTAGAACAACAGTTTAAAACACTTTAGCCTTTTCCTATAAGCAATAGATAAGACAAAGAAGATGAGAAGACCTACTTTTAGTTCTGCTTTCGTCTTGTCTCCTTTGTATCGATCCTGTCGCTCCTTCCCGTACTTAACACTCTTGAGAAGTACCTGTAAACATCAACAAAAGACAAAGAACCAATCAAAGCAAAATATCTATTGAATACAAGTAAATGGAATAAGATACATTCACACATATAAGCATCATATAACAAGATAAGCATATGGGAAAAAGGTTCAAATACTTTATTGAATAGAAGAAGGAATTACAACCATCAAGTCTGATTTGAAGTCACTCCTCCAGCTTGGATCCCATCCACATCACATCAAAAGCATGACAAACTTGTAGCATAATAATACTTGTCTCAAAGTTAATTCTCATAGCAACATTATCTCCTTACAATTCAACATACTCCAACCCTTGATCACTTAGATGAGTGTCCAATTTATAGGAGGATGAAGGAGGTTATGTCATAAATGGGGGTATTTAATGGCCTTCCATACTTAGAATTAGTTCCATGGAGGAAGGGTGAGAGGATAGGATGCATCTTAACTCATTCCTCATCCATTTTTGAGCTCATAGGAGTTGATAAGTGAGGGAAACTTATAGATGACTCCAAGAGATAAGAATATTCCCCAAACCCTATGTGAATTTCGCTCAATATCGCCCAACGCAGGTGAAAGAGGGCCTAAGTGCTCTATAGAGCACCTTGGCATGGACTCAACTGCTCTGTAGCACACCCTTACATGGGCCTACCTGCGCTGGTCCCTTTAGAGGTCATTTCAGGGTGTCTTCAAGTCATGAAACTGTCTGGGAAGGAGGCATTCAAAAGGGTGACTTTTTCAGGGCATGTAGCAACTAAAATTAGGGTTTGATGAGCCCAAAAACACTGATCTGGATGATGGGAGTGATGTGCCCAAATGGATCTGTAATAGGGAGGCTTTCCCTTCATACTCCATTTTTGTTTTCAACAAGCTTCTCTCTATGGAGGAAGAAGTTTTTCTTTTTTGTGATGGCCTTCGTCATATCTCCCTTGCCCCATCAAAATCCGAAAGGTATGGTAGTTACTCTAATATATAGGTCTACGTTCAGATGGATGGAAATCCCGCTAACAATAGTGGTGGCACTATCTTCTCCTTGAGAGTGAAGGGCCATGGAAATTCATGAGTTACCTCATCATCATACCCTTTCAATTTTTCAAAGAACCCTATCCACTAGTGGTTTAGGAAAATATCTCCAATGGGAGGATGTTTATGGATTATATTGGTGTTTGTGGGTTCTCTTCTATTAAAACCTACCCCCATGGCATTTATCGTTGCCTCCTCAAATTATTTTAAAGAGAATTTTGGTGAAGAATTGTGCTATGAGCGGTCTAGGGTGTCATGGTAGGGTAAGGATGTTGGTGCTTCTTTTCTAGTTAGAAGGAGGAGAATTATATCCCAAGCTCCAAGAGAACTACCTCTTCTCGCACCTTGCCTTACTCATGTTAAAAAAAAATCAAAAGAAATCCAACCTTGCAAAATTTTACTCAGCAATAGCACCTTAAATCATACAGGAGGCCCAATCACCCTCTTGAAAAGCTCTCTCCCTATTGTGTTTATCATGCCATATCTTCCTCTATAGCTGGACTACCTCAATATGTAGGAGAGCTTGCAATCTAAACTCATCCAAGTCATTGACTTGAAATAACCTTTCTTGTTGTAATGTGGTGCGATTCCAATCCAACTGGGCTGCCATCCTCAAGGTATTTTACTTGAATTCAATGGACAACAAGGCTTTATTTCCATAGACCAACTTTAATGGGGTGAATCTAATAGTGGTTTTTCAAGTGGTATTGTAGGTCCAAGTGGCCTCTACTAGTTGATCTTCCCAATCCCTTATGCTATTGTTGACAACCATGGTCAAGATGTTTTCGAAGGCTTTGTTTGTGACCTCCACTTGCCCATTTTCCTAAGGGAGATAGGCATTGGAGTTCCTATGCTTGATATGGTGCTGCTCCATGATGTCTTCATTCAAATTTGATGTGAATTGTGCCCCTTTATCAGTGACCAAATCCCTTGGAAAACCAAAACTTGTAGAAGATGTTCTCCCTCAGGAATTCAACCACTTTTTGCTCAGTTGTTTCCTTCACTGGCTTTACTTCAACCCATTTAGTCAAGTAATCAGTGCACACAATGATGTACTTATTTTGCCTTGATGGGGGATCAATAGGCCCAATGAAGTCCATGCCCCATTTCTCAAATGGCTCCAGAGTCACTTGAGGTTGTAGGGGTGTTTCATCCTTAGGTGTAAGCTTTCCCACCCTTTGGAACTCATCAAATCTAGAAGTGTACCTCTTTGTTGTGAAAATTCTTGAACCAGAATCCCTACTGCAGCAACTGATGATATTTCTCCTATTTGTTAAATTCCTTTAAACAAATTACTTGCAGTTTACTACTGCAAATATAGAAATACATACATTGCAGCCTTCATTTAATTAAATATAATGTGGAAACAAGAAATTGAGCAAGAAGGAAAATACAACACAATGACACCAATATTTTTGGACAAATGTCCTCCGAAAAACCCAATGTGGGAAAACCAGTGCAGCATATCTGAGGGTTTTATTATTATGTAGTAGTAATTTATGAATACAAACTTTGGATGCCTTGTTGGAAATCCAATACAGAGAATATCACTCGGCAGAAGAAATTAGTGAGATTACCTTACTCTATACTGCAAGTCCCAGCTAATCCAACAGCTGAACAAATGAGCCCCCAGCTACCTCTTCGCTACCCCTACATAGTCACTACATAGGCCTGCGTCACTACCTTTAAGGCACTGTGTCATCTCTATGTAGGATCGATTTTCTCTTAGGAGCTTCGACTTCAGCCCTCCTGGCTCAGAACGTCAAACCCCTAGCAAAATCTCGGACTTCTGCATGGAAGGCACTGCACTGCTATGTGTGAGCCCTTCTTGGCTCCGCATCACCCTCACTGGGCACTGCATTGCCTCCTCTACGTCTTTCTTTGCCTCTCTGCTGCGTATTCTTGGCTCTTGAGAAGATTCTCTAGCCAAAACTATCTTTTCCCCTCTCTGTGTGATCACCATGAAATCACTGCTCTGCTCTCTGGCTCAGAAATTTGATCTAACTGATCAACTCTCAGTGTGTTCTCCAAATGGCCCTCAAGCCTCCTTAAATAATCTTCTCATTTACATTCAATGGCCCAAATGAGAAGCTAATCAATGGATAAGATCATTTCTACTTGATCCTTGTCTTCTTCTAGAAGTTACACCCATGGTTAGATTAATCCCCATTAATTATTTTAATTTCCTAAGTTTAGACTTAGGAACCCATTAAAATAATTAATTATTTTAATAAAATTGTCTCTGGGTGGAATTTCCCAAAACGATTTATGGGTATTGGATAATGCATGTGTTTGAGCCTCCCTATAAAATTTGAGACTTAGAGCACATGCGATGCTACCATAAATCAACACTCCCTTAGCGAGGAATGTGCTCTAACAA
Organism: Pinus taeda; assembly: GCA_000404065.3. Taxonomy (NCBI): domain Eukaryota; kingdom Viridiplantae; phylum Streptophyta; class Pinopsida; order Pinales; family Pinaceae; genus Pinus; species Pinus taeda. Next base: position 42,841 of record APFE030692193.1, on the reverse strand, counting down.
TGCAACCTGTTGAAGCATCACTCTGTTATATAACACCTCCTTCTATGCTGTTGATGTCTGACATACTGTCCACCAACTACTGCATAAATTTTGCATCTGTACTGTTGTTGATCTCACCACTGTCAACACTGCATCCGTACTGCAACTCCCTCTCAATTTTGCATCCATGCTATAGCTGGCACTGCCACTGCCAACTGCATCTGCATTGCAATTTTCTCCAACTACTGTTGCTACTACATCAGCAACAGAAAAGCATCCCAAATTACTGAATTGGTGTTCAGTATGCTGCATCTCATTATTGGAGTTATGACTGTTGCTAGTCTCTACGCTGACCCTCTGAAGCCTCTGCGCTGCTACTGACCTCTGCTCTATGCCCTCTCCACTGTTTCCAACTCTGCTCTGCGCTGCTCAGTATCTGGTGCACCTAGCCACTGCAATTATCACTCTAGCACTCTTATGCACCAACTGACACTAGTCCATCCTGCTACTACTGATATGGGCTATCATAGCAAGGAACTGATCCAAGAGGTTGGTTCCTCAAGGATCCTACCCATCTGTATCTCTTTTGAACTACAACTCCAAATCATCCCACCTCCCTCCTAGAGGTATCTCGGCCATCATGGCAAACTCCTCCTCCTCGATCCTCGCGGGTGTTGCCTTCAAATCGTGCTTCTCATCTTTTTCCTTCTTCTTGAGAGGAAAATGTGTTGCGTAGTGACCCATTTCACCACACCTAAAGCATTTGATCTTTGAGACGTACTTCTTCCACCTCCACTACTCCTGCTGCGCCTTGGATGAAAGGGATGAATTCTCGTCCCCCTCTTTGGGCTTCAACCCACTGTTTTCGCTTTTCTTCCTGCTTGAGAGTTGCCCACATATTATCCCAATCTGGCAAAGCTGCCCTGCCCAGGATGCTCTGGACAAAGACTTGCCACTCTTCTGAGACTGAATTTAGGGCTAGTCTCACCATCTCGGAACCTTGAGGTGTAGACCACACAGCTGCTAACTCATCCCGGGTCACCTGAAGCTTCGTGAGGAACGAATCTATGTGTTCCCCCTTTTGCATCTGTGAAAATCTCAATTTCTTCTCTAAGTACATATTTCGCTGCTCGGAAGATCCTTGATACAACATTACCAAGGCATTCCACATCTCCTTAACAATCCCTCTACTAGCAATGTGACATACCACGTGATCCTTTACTCCATCAAGGATCATCCTCTTGGCCTTTGCCATTTCTCCCTTGTACTTCTTCAGCAGATCTGGATCTGCAGGCTCAGCCACCACGCTGTCGACATAGGCCTTGAGCAGGGAAAATTTTAAGAACCACCCTAAATTTATATGTATAATAAATGGGCTAATCCCCATGATACATAGGAAAAATGGGAAGAAATTTTATCAATAATATAATATGTATATATAATTTTTTTGGCGAATCTCTCACTAGATTATACTATGTTGTACAGCGATGGAGAATCTTTCACTAAATTATAAAATCTTATAAGATCTTGGCAAATATTTTACTGAATAATAAAACATTGTGAAGTCTTGGCGAATGTTTTGTTAAAGTATGAAACCATATATGATATTAAGAAAACATATTCATTAAACTGTAATATACTAGCATACATGTTTGGAAAAAAGAAACATAATTCTCTTCCTAGAAACAATGTTCCAAGTTTCAGTGGCCGTGTTTGTCAAGGTTCTTACAATACACTCTTTCATATCCTTCTATTAGTTTTGATAATATTCCACAACAAAGTTCTTGTAGGTGTTGATATTGACAACGAGTTCTATCAAGGTAGGAGAGATTAATCTTTTCTCTACAACTTTTTTCAAGCTACCACTTTTTTCAATTTATCAAATTTCTTTCTTATTCCATAGACTCCAAAAAAAAAAAAACAAAAAAACAAAAAAAACACATCAAGTTTGTTTGCCCCAACACGCCAACAAGTAGTAAGCCCCAACTATATTATATAAGAAAGTATTAGGTATCCCAAAGGCTTGAAGGGGATCTAATTGAAAGAAGTAACCATTGTGAGAATCCTTCCAATCAATATATGAATATATAAATGTAGTATTATTATTTTAATTGAAAATCTTCAATTAAATAATAAAATTTAATTATGTCTCTCCCAATCTAAATTGCTTATTAGCATAATTCACTAGCCTCATAGGTCTTGCATTTTTTAACAACATTGTAACATGTAGATTAATTTCCTTTTTGGTGAACAATCTCCACCTTTTAGGAAAATATGGTGCAATGGCTCCAACCCCTACAAATCATTAGGACAAACTAAGAATAGCACAGAAGATGAAAGGTTGTACAAACCAACTTATTTTTCAAACAACTAATCCAACATCAGTACCTAAACTTTTTCATAAAGATATCATATTGAGAATGTTTGAAAAATGGTGAGAAATCTTCTGCGAGGGTGATGCAGAAAGAGTGATAAGGTTTCATTGTTTTGAATTTTTTCTTAAATCAGAAAAAGTTAAAAACCAATATTAATGGAGATATTGGTATTTTTTACTAAATTTTGTGAAGTGACTAAATGTAGCTTTAACCATTCACCTTAAGATGTTTTTAAAATATAATTTCCAAAGTCTATTTAATATCTTCATTATCATAAAAACCAACCTATATCCATCTTAACTCCACATCTACCAGTCTTTTCATAAAGATATCATATTGAGAATGTTTGAAAAATGGTGAGAGGTCTTCTGCGAGGGTGATGCAGAAAGAGTGATAAGGTTTCATTGTTTTGAATTTTTTTCGTTAAATCAGAAAAATTAAAAACCAATATTAATGGAGATATTGGTATTTTTTACTAAATATTGTGAAGTGAATAAATGTAGCTTTAACCATTCACCTTAAGATGTTTTTAAAATATACTTTCCTAAGTCTCTTTAATATCTTCATTACCATAAAAACCAACCTATATCCATCTTAACTCCACATCTACCACTCTTAGGGGGATGAAATCTATTTATCCCTCAGAGCACTTGGTAGACCCAGAATTAAGATGGATCTAAGATGATAGAATTTCCC
>APFE030692193.1:0-39363 GCA_000404065.3 Pinus taeda | reverse complement strand
TTTATATTTTTATTTGTTTACACCCTTGCATGTATATAGGGTGACTTATGGAGTAAATATAAAAAATGTTTTATTTATTTACCATACCTCTCATTTATTTATATTTTTATTAATTTACCATACCTCTTTTATAAATATGGTATTTGGCCCATAGGATTCACTTAAATAAAACCTATTCTTGAAAATGGGCCAATGGAAGGTTGTAACTCCTAATTTCAAGGGCTAAATTTACCTTTTTTACCCTCTCCCTTAAAATAAGGTGAGCTATTTGAGGCGATTTGTAAAAAGGTACTATGATACAAAATATTCGCCCACTAAAAATTTAAAACCCCTTAATTTCGCCAAAGGGCGAATATTCGCCCCTAAAATTTTCCATGGCCTTGAGAAAATTATCATCTAAAAGGCACAACATTCTTACCTTCCAGATCACATAGTTGGATGCCCCATCCAACCTGTCCTAATCTCTCAACCCATTGGCTGCCATCTCTGCCACAAAAATCTCGAACTGCTCCTCTTTGTTTCTTATTGCTATTGCTCAACCAATAAGAACACAGACTTCTTGGCGAGAAGTCTACCAAGGAAAAATTCCCTCACTATGCTTCTTCTCTCTCTTCTCGCGATTTTCTACCCAGCAAAATTACCTGCAAAAAATTGCATCCCACCAGCTCTACGCTGCTCCCTCTGGCACAGTAAAATTTCAATCTGGAAGCCCTTCCTCTCGATCGACTCACTCAGAGAGAGACTTTCGTCCAAAATTCAGACCTCCTAGCTTAGACTGCCCAATCCCTCTGGGGATTCAAACTGATGCCTCCTACAACTATTCGATCTCCTTCTCTGCTTAGTGCTTGTTTCCTTGGCTCTGCTCTTCTTGTTTCACCTGCAGCTTTCATAACCTGTGAAAATTCCTGAACCAGAATCCCTACTGCAACAACTGATGATATTTCTCCTATTTGTTAAATTCCTTTAAACAAATTACTTGCAGTTTACTACGACAAATATCAAAATACATATATTGCAGCCTTCAATTAATTAAATATAATGTGGAAACAACAAACTGAGCAAGAAGGAAAATACAACACAATGACACCGTTATTTTTGGACAAATGTCCCCAGAAAAACCCAATGTGGGAAAATCAGTGCAACAAATATGAGGGTTTTATTATTATGCAGTAGTAATTTCTGAATACAAACTTTGGATGCCTTTTTGGCAATCTAGTATAGAGAATATCACTCGACAGAAGAAATTAGTGAGATTATCTCACTCTACAGTGCATGTCTCGGTTGATCCGACAGCTGAACCAACAAGTCCCCAAATACCTTTGTGTTGCCCCTACGTAGTCACTGTGTGGGCTTGCGTCACTACCTTTGAGGCACTATGTAACCTCTCTGCAGGATTTATTTTCTCTCAGGAGCTTTGACTTCAGCTCTCCCAGCTCAGAACGTCAAACCCCCAAAAAAATCTCAGACTTCTGCATGGATGGCACTGCACTTCTCTGCATGAGCCCTTCTTGGCTCTACGTCACCTTCACTAGGCACTGCGTTACCTCCTCTGTGTCTTTCTCAGCCTCTCTGATGCGTATTCTTGGCTCCGGAAAAGGTTCTCTAGCCAAAGCTATCTTTTCCCCTCTCTGTGCGATCACCACGAAATCACTGCTCTGCTCTCTAGCTCAGCAATTCAATCTAATTGATCAACTCTTGGTGCGTTCTCCAAATGACCCTCAAGCCTCCTTAAATAATCTTCTCATTGACATTCAAAGACACATATTAGAAGCTAATCAATGGCTAATATCATTTCTGATTGATCCTCACATTCTTCTAGAAGTTACACCCACGTTAGATTAATACCCATTAATTATTTTAATTTCCTAAGTTTATACTTAGGCACCCATTAAAAATAATTAATTATTTTAATAAAACTGTCTTTGGGTGGAATTTCTCAAAAGGATTTCTAGGTATTGGAGAATGCATGTGTCTAAGACTCCCTACAAAATTCTAGACTTAGAGCACATCCGATGGTACCATAAATCAACATTTGCATTTTGATGTAGAGTAGGCCAATAGTTGTCAACTTGTAAAACCTTGGAGGATTTCCTTCTAGAAGCATAATGGCCCCCACAAGGTCCATCATGGTAGGACGAGAGGATGTCAAAGACCTCTTCCTCTCTTACACATATCCTCTAAATCTTGTTTGCACCCAACTTGAAGAGATTTCCCCCAATCAGGTGAAAGGGGCATTCTTCTTTATGATCTTGCTCTTCTCCTTGGAGGATAGATTAGGAGGGAATATTCCAGCAACCAAGTATTTGGATATATCAATAAACCAAGTAGATAGTACCGAGATGGAAAAAATATGTTCATCTAGAAGTTGATCATCTACCATCTCCTCATCTGCAGACAAGGTTAGTCTTGAAAAAATATCTGCAACCACATTCTCTTTCCCTGGTTTTTCAACAATAGTTAAATCAAATTGTTGCAATAGTAACAACCATCTAATGATTCTAGTATTAACATCAAGTTTATTCACTAAATACTTAATGGTTTCATGATGAGTGTGAACACGAGTTTGATATCCTTTGATATAATGCCTAAGCTTATTCAAAGAGTGCACCACAACTAGGAGTTCTTTTTCAGTGACTGTATAGTTAAGTTCAGCCTTAGAAAGGTTCTTACTGATGAAATATATAGCATAGGGTAGTTTGTCTTCCACTTGTACTAAGGTTGCTCCTATAACTTTATATGATGCATCTATGTGGATATGGAAAGGCAACGCCCAATTGGGACCCCTAAGGATGGGTGTAGTGGTCAACTTATCCTTTAGTACTTCAAATGCCTCTTGACATTTTTCCGTCCAACAAAAGTTCGTGTCTTTAGCCAGTAACCCAAACAAGGGTGAATCCAATTTACTAAAGTCCTTAATGAACCTCATATACTACCAAGTCAATCCAAGGAAGATTTTGACATCCCTTTGTTTTTTAGGGGTATAGACCCTTTTAATTGTATCCTTTAATTAGATATGGAATGGCCTAAGAAATTCCCTGCATTCATAAAAAACTCACATTTCTCGAAACTTAATGAAATATTCATCTCAATTCATTTCTTTAAGACTTTGAATAGATTAGAAAGAGCTTCTTGTAAGTCACATCCATAAGGAGTGAATTCATCCATGTATATCTCAACATTGTCATGAATAAGATCATCAAAGATACTCAGAACTGTCCTGTGGAAGGTAGCAGGAGCATTGCACAAACTGAATGAAAGGAATATATAGGCAAAGGTATCCCAGGGACATGTGAATTTGGTCTTGTCTTGGTCCTCGGGGCTGATCGATATTTGGTTGTACCCACTAAATCCATCTAGGAAGGAAAATAATGTCTTCCCCGCAAGGCCATCTAGGACTCGGTTAATGAAAGGTAGATGGAAATGGTCCTTCTTTGTAGCCTTGTTAAGTTCTCTATAATCAACACAAATCTTCCACTTCCCATTCTTCTTGGGGACTATGCCAAGAGGGGACACCCACTCACTATCTAAAATGGGGTATATGAACCTTACATCTAGTAGTTTTTGCAATTCTTATTTTACAATGTCCTTAAGGGTGGGATTCATCCCCCTATGGGGTTGGCACATAGATTTTCATCCTTCCTTGATGTAACTATGGTGAGTATAAATTGAGGGATGCACCCATTTCATTTCCTCAAGCAAAATCATCAAGGTGTTTCCTCAACACAGTGCATAATTGTTCTTCTTGCTCGGATGACATAGAGGGCTTGATCTTTAGAGTTCTGGATGAGATAATTTCCACAACTTTTGCATGATCTAGATTACGGTCAAAAAATCACAAATCAGTCCATGGATTTCCCTCTTATTGTTCCAATGATTCTTCCACCATCTCATCAATTGATAAGGCAGTGGGAGGTTGATTCTATAAGACATGATCAATAAGGCCATCTTCATCAGACTGCTTACCTCCTACAACAATGTCTAATGTACAGAATGGGTAGAGGGATGTTTGATAAAATTCTTTTTCTTCCCTGTACATTATCCAGAAGGGAAAGTCATGCTCAATAGAAGGTTGAGCAGGGGGATATAATATGAGTTGCTTTGAGAGATGCCCATTCTTGATTGTCATGTTCCCAGCCCTACAACTAATGCAGGCATCAGTAGTGGCCAACCAAGGTCTTCCTAGGATGAGAGGGTAACCATTAAATTTGGTTTTGGGATGGAGGGCAAGGAAATTTGTGGATACTCCCAGGATTTGATGGAGACTATCACATCCTCAATAACTCCTTCAAGGGATATTGTGGACCTGTCTACGAGCTGCAGTACTGTGGTGGTTTTTCTCAAACCTCCTTGGAGGATGAGCTTGATCATGGTTTCTTTGGTCATAACATTGATTGCAGGCCCAAGGTCAATTAAGGTATTAAGGACCATAATGCTATCAATGTGCACATCCACCACTGGGCTGCAAGGATCCAACTACTTTGGGGATATCACCCTCCCAAGAATTAGATCAGACAATAGCCCAACAACATTAATAGTGGGGGTATCTCTTCTTCTTCTCCTAGACCTTTTAAAACATTCTTCGTTGATAATATTGTTGTAAATGAGGACATATTTGATGGGCTGGAGAAGGGGTATTTTGACACACAAGTTCTTAAATTCTCCCAAAAGTTTAACCTCTTGAAGGGTGTGTTTTTTAGGGTCGACCATCCTTTTAATATAGGGAGGTGCATTGGCTTGAGGGGTATTATCTTCCATATCTTCTTTAAGTTCTTCAAGTGGAGAAGGTGGGTGAGAATCTAGAAGTAACTTCTTAGACCGAAGGTTGATCTCTTGGATTTCCACAACATAAGAAAGATAGGATGTCTCCCCAGTGTAAACCTATTGTACCTACTTATTGTTTGGGTTTATATTGCGTTGGACAAGCGTTTGAGGTTGCTTAGGCGGGTTATGGTTAGGGAGTTGTGGTTAAGGATGACGAATTAATATAGGAGGTTGGGTTGCCTAAGGCCTCCATCCTTGTGAGGGGTTTCCCCATTGAGTAGGTTGAGAATGATATGGCTGGAAAGGTGGGTTAACGTGATGATGGGGATATTGAGGAGCATATGACCAAGGAGAGGGCATGGACCAAGATGGATGGGTTTGAGGGTACTAAGGCTGAAAATGTGCATTCTGGTTTGAATTGTAAAAAGGATATTGTGCACCTGGCATGCCCTATTGATAAGGCCTAACACCTTGGGGCCTTCTCTAGTTGACGAAATAGAGCTGCTATAGGCCATTCTCATCCCCTTGGTACATAAACTTTAGGCCTAGAATAGAGGGGAACTTGTCTGTTGCATGGTTCTCCTCACATACAAAGTAGTCCTCGGTGGTGTTCAATGGGGACTCATTTCTGGAATGCCTCTTAGTGCATCTACGGAAAAATATGGCTAGTGCCCTTTCTGCTTCCTCTTGCTTCCTTTTGATCTGCATAATATCCATCTACAAGGAAAAGTTACAAAACATTTCACTCTTAAAGTATTCCAACATAATCCCTATCTCATGTTTGATATTTGATGCAAAGGGAGATGAGTTGACCAAGCCTTGACTAGAACTACCTTTTTTTGTATCATCCCTGGAATGATTCTTGGATATTGTCTTGATGTCATTATAGGTAAATTGGTAAATGTCTCCTCCAAAAAACATATTTAGGGTCTCCATTACATCCTCCCTAATCCCTCAAAGAAGTACAATTTTGAGTGATTCAGTATTCAGGTTACAGTTAGCCCTCGAGATATTGAGTTGGAACCTTTCCTCATAATCTTCTAAGGACTCATCTGGCCCTAGGGTCATTCTAAAGATTTCTTATTTTGTCTCCTTAGACCTACAATAGTCCATGTATTTATCCTTAAGGACTTTTTCATGTGTGACCAAGTGGTAATACTTTCTCTAGGTAAACTCATAAACCATCACAAGGTTGCATCCTTGAGGGTGGAGGGAAACAACTTCAACTTCTATTCATCATAGGCATAGTCATAGGTACTACAAGCTACAACAAAGTCAAGCATGAATGTGTCAGGGTCCTTAGAGGCTAATCCATGGAAGTGTGGAAGGGAAGTAGGGCTTATATTCTTCATTTTTGCCTCCCCATTGTTCTCTCAGATAGGAAAGAACTAATTTTTCCTATTTTCAACCATGGTTTGGGTAGGTGATATGGGCTCTTCCTCACCTTTGGAATCCTCAATAATTTCAGGTTGCTCACCTGGAGGATTTTATAACTCCCCTGTAGTCAGAGAGGGAATCTCATAGTCACCAAATAAGAAGGATGGTTGACTGGTTGATGGGGTGGGGGTTTTTGGTAGAAATTTCCCTTGATTATCCCTACTCCTATAAGGCATGAAACAACTAGTTTTGTTTTTTTGTATTTTCTTTTTTTTTTTCTTTTTTTTGGTCCTTTTCACTTCATGAATGATAATGCATAACAAATGATAGAAAATAAATGAATGCAACCTCTAATTAGAAACAAAACCTACTTGGACACCTCCCCGACAATGGTGCCAAAAAGTGATGAGCCCTAGTGTCTCAACAAGAATGTTGAGACTCCCAAGGCTACCCACAATAATTATCAACCCGGGATTTGTACAAAATTAGAGGTAGCAATGCTAGATTCACAGTAGGTCAAGCTATATTGATGTCACATTCAGTCAATGAATTAGATCATTGCATACAGAGACCACTCCTTTTTGCAGGAAGGTAAACATTATCCTATTTGCATAAATGAAAGTGCCATTCATCAAATGTAAAGACTAACTATAATTTCAAGATGGTAAAAGACTATACTAATTTCAAAGATGAAATATGTCATTCTACTTGCAGTTGCAAATCAATATTCTTCTTGCAAAATGTAAATCATTACTCTACTTGCAAAATGTGAAAAATTGCTTGAAAAGGAAACTTGATCTAAAGTGAGTGACTAGAGAATCTACGAACATAACTTCAAAAAATAGGTCTAATCTACTTGCATTGGAGAGTTTCCATTCTTATCACTAATTTCAAGATAATTTAGCATTAGTAGCAAAGTCCTTACACATTGCATAAGAGAACAATCTTTGTGATTTAAATGTGGAAATCTTTCTACTAATTCTAATTGTTGTTTTTTACTTGCAGTGAAGGAAGGATGAGTGTAAAGTGGTCCTTGGTCCTCCCCAACCATCAAATCAAAGTCTGGAGGTCATTATTCAATCCCAATATACAAAAATCAAGCTATTAAAGCAAAATTTGTCAAGTTTAGATAGTGCTACAAGAGGTTATAGGACTACTACAGGATTGCTATAGGATGCTACAGGATTGCCCTATTTTGCTACAGGATTGGATCTGAGAGCATCCTTACCATAGGAAAGGTATTCTAAAGGTGGGAGAAGGTAGAGGAGGATGTATTAAGGGTATGTGAGGCATTTTTCCAAGATTAACACCCTTTAGAGACCCATATTTCACAAAAGTACATTCTCACAGTGTCCCCCGATGACCTTGAAAAGGTTATCTCGGTGGAAAAATTTGAGAGTAGTATGAGGTGTCAAGGAGGAGGATTGTGATGAAAAAATGTATGTATTATGAGTGTGTCGATTCCTTCAAGTCACTTATAGTACCCACAAACTAACAATCAACCCCTTCTTACTCTAAGGAAAGAACATAAATCTAGTGATCAAATTTCAACAAAACGAATCAAGATGGAAAGGATGAGTTGATTTTTATTTCATCAAGAGATACTCTATCCTACAACATGCATCTAATCCATATGCAAAGACATGATCTTAACTTCTAGGATGCAAAAACAGAGTATGCAAGAGAACTATAAACCAAAGCCTAAAAATTTCCAAAGGGAAACAAACACATATTTTCGGCTTGTTGTTGTAGACTCCTCAACCACACTTCCCAAAAGAGAGGTGGTAATCAGGCCTACAACCAAAATTTTTGCAATCTAACTTCTGCCTAAAAAAGGAAAGAAATGCCACTACTCAAACAACGATAAAATAAAATACATAAGAGAGACTAGAGCCTCTGGGTTGGGGCCTAACCCAAGGGTCTCAGCCCTCCAAAGTTAACTCATATGTAGACCAAAAATGAACCTTTCATTAACAGGAAATGGAGTTCAAATAGATCATATCAAAATGGAAATAACAGTCTCAAGCACTTGGCTCTCAATATCTCTTCCTAGCTCCAAAATTTCGAATCCTAGTGAGATTTGGGCTCATTTATTTATAAAAAAGATGACTAAGGGGAAGATCCCTTGGAAGGAGAATTGCTTCCTTCCAAAACCTTGAAAATAGTGGATCTAGCTCTCTTAGATCCTGGCATGCACTTGAGTTCATCGGCTTCCAGTGGACCTCAAGTTTTTGATGAGTGATTCTCGGAATCAAGTCAAGTTGGAGAAGAGTAAATGCAGTGGAAAAGCCTCCTACATCTCCTCTCAATGCCTCCAACTCTCCTTTGCATAATAAATGTACTCAAAAATTATCTTTTGCCTGCACATTAGCCGCATTAGGCCATGAAGTATGAAAATCACCCTTTAGTCTTCCTATTAAGCACATTATAGCCAAAAAATGTAAATTAATGTGAGGAAATAAGTTTTTTATTGGATGGAGGATAGCAAAATGGGCCTTAAAATATACCTATTGATGAGACCCATCACAGGGTACAATTTAGTTTGGGATACATTACAATTTATGGGGGGCTCCTTTGTTGGTTGGTTTCAATAATTCAAATTAGGCTGACGACCTTGATGGTTCGAAGTCTATTGCAAGTTATATTTTCAATATTGGTTTTGGACCTGTCAGTTGGGATTGTAAAACACAAGAGGCTATTGTTTTCTATTTACCAAAAGCACAATTCCAAGCAATGAGTAATACAAGTCAAAAATTCTTGTGGCTTCAATAGATCCTTTAAGAGTTTGGATTACAACAACAACATCTGACCACCCTTGGTGCAACAATCAAAGTGATATCAAGCTCACCAAAGATCCAGTTCAACATCAATGCAACAAAAAAACCAAGTTACAAATGCATTTCATCAAAAAGATCATTCAGGGTAAAGTTATTGAAGTGATCTTTTCCCCTATAGATGATAAAGTTGCAGACATTTTCACAAAGTCTCTTACAAAAGTGAAGTTTTGTAAACTTTGATCTATTATATGAGTTTAGGAAGTTGATATTAAAGGGGGATAGGTTGTAATTCCACATTCCTTCTCCTATTGTGTAACCTTTGTAAATCCTTAATCTTATCCCAAGTTGTTGTTGAAGTTTCTAAGTCTACTTAGTTAGAAACCCTCCATGCACTTTATCTGATTTATTCCTATCTACTTGTTATTTTACTTAACAAGTTATTTACAATGTAAATACTGAAAATAAACACTAGTGCATACTCAACATATTATAGATCAGCAACTAAAGGAAACAGAAACAATCACACCATATGACACCATTATTTTTGGACCCCGGAAAAACCCAATGTGGGAAAACCAGTGCAGCTATTGAGGGTTTTCTTATTAAGCAATATCAGAGTACAATCTAAGTGTTGAAATTGGCCTACCCAACAGAGAATTTTCTTGGCAGTAATACTTCTTAGTTTGAGACAAATCTCTTTGTTGAAACCCCAGATAATCCTTTCGGCATCTCCTCGGCACCAATATGCCCCAGAAACCCCAGCGTCAGCCTTTTCTGGACTGTGTCAGCCCCTCTCTGCCCACCGCTAGCCCTACATCACCCCAGATGGGTCTGCGATAGCCTTAGGAGGCCCTGTGGCATCCCTCTGGCCCTCTGAGTCAACAATGCTAGCCTCTCTAAGGCTCTGTGCAGCTCCCGGCTGCCTCTGCGTGGCCTTGCATGAGCTTTGGCTGGCTCTGCGTCACTCTCCCCGGCTACTGTGCTACTCTCCGGGCATTATCTTTGCCTCTCTATCTCTCTGTACTCAATTCCCCTTAGCTACAACTCTCGATCACTAATTCTATCTCTCTTAGCAAACCTCGCTCTAGAGAATAGAATGACTAATCACTCTGGTGTATTCTCCAAGTGACCCTCAAGCCTCCTCTTATAATTTTCCTGTTGACATATTAACGGTTGAGATTAAGTTCCTAATCAACGGCTAAGATTATATCTGGCTTGATCCATGGCTTTTGGACCATTCTAACACAATTTCATATTAATCCACATTAATATTTTATTTTCCCTAAGTTTAGACATAGGGAATCCATTAAAAATATTAATTATTTTAATATCTCCTGAACTATTTAGAATCTTCCCAAACCCTTTCTGGGTATTGTATATCTCATGTACCCCAGCCTCTCCTTCAAATTTCGTGGCTAGAGCACATCCGATGCTACCCTAAATCAACACTCCCTCTTAGCGAGGACAATGCTCTAGCAATACTCCTCACTGAGTATCACTCTAATCATTCGACATCGGTACCTGCACTGATGTTAGACCTTCTTTCCCAACATCCTTTACACTGTTGCATCCTGTACTACTGCCCATGGTTCTGCCACTGCCATTGTTGCATCTGTACGACAGCTCCCTCTGCATCTGTGTTATTGCTGGTCCTTTCTCCCAACACTGCACCTCCTCTCATCATGTTGCATCGTGCTGCCCATTATTGTACTACAACTTAGTTACTGAGAAGTAAGTAACTGATCTCCTAATCTGACCTCCCTGATGGGCTAGAGACACCCACTGATGTTGAAGCTCCCTCTGCCGCTGACAAGTGCTCCCTCTCTGACCTTTGTGATGCTACAACAACTCCCTTCATCTCTCACCGTTGCACACCTCTCTGTGCCATCCTGCACTGGTGCAACACTCCTGTGCCTCTCGCATTGCTGAAGCCTACTAGCCTCGCGCTATCTCGAGACTCCTACACTGTAGCTCTCTTTGTCGTTCCATCCACATCTGTCTCTACCCGACTCAACCAGTCCTATTACTCCTCTTCGGGGCTCTCATAGCAAGGTCTAATCCAAGAGGATAGGTACCTCAAGGATCCTGCCTATCATCACCTATAGTTCGCCTAACTACAGCTCGATGTCTCCCCACTTCCGCTCATGTGGTGTATGTACACTCATTGCACATTCATCGTCTGTCAAAACTTCCTTCTTTGCCTATGCTGGCTCTGCCTTAGTCTTGGAAGACTCTCCCTTACTCTTCTTCCTTGGACACTGGGTCGCATAATGACCCAGCTCCCCTCAGTGGAAGCACTTGATCTTGGAGAGATCCTTTTTCTTCCACTTTTCCTACTTTCCCTTAGATGATAGGGCAACATCTTCCTCCTCCTATTTGACTTCGATCCCCTTGTTATTGCTACCCATCTTCAACTGTCGTCTGATCTCTTCCTGGTGAAGAGTCGCCCATGTCTCTTCCCAAGGTGGGAGAGTCCCTCTGCCCAACATACTTTGGAAAAATACCTCCCAGTCTTTTGAGACAACATTCAGGTTTGTCCTCACCATCAACTCCTGATCCAGCATGGCCGCTATAGCAGTCAACTGATCTCAGATCTCATTCAGTCCTCCGAGGAAGGTGTCAATAGGTTCTCCCTTCTTCAGCTGATATGACCTCAATTGATTCTCAAGTAGCATTCTTCTCTGCACAAAAGTATGCGGGTATAATTTCTTGAGAGCCTCCCACATCTCATATGTCGTTTCCTTCTCGGCAAAATGTGGTACTACATGATCCTTGACCCCATTAAGGATGATGCTCTTGGCCCTCACCATTGCCTCCTCGTACTTTTCGTTATCATTGGGGTCAACTGGGATAGCTATTACCCTCAAAGCGAAGTTCTTGACATGATTTTTGTCAAGTACGGATAATATTTTGGCCTTCCAGACTACAAAGTTCGACGCTTCATCTAGCTATCCTGGTCTCTTACTCCGTGTAGTGCCATGATGCTCTTCTACTTCCCTCCTGTAAGTTATATGTTCGATTCCTCCGACTCTCTACTTCCTGTCTGGAAGTTCTCTTCTGGACTCCCTCTTAGTCCCGATTTCCCTCCTGGAAATCCTTCAACCGTTGTCGAGATGCCCCCTACTCTGATCGTCTTATGCAACTACACCACTGATTTAGGTTCCTCGGCTAGAAACCCTTGGCAACAACTCCCTCCTTTTGGCCTTGCTCTGTTAGGTATTGTTCTGACTACAGTACCTCACCAGCTTCACTCTGCAATATTCCCACATCCTTCTAAACCCTAGCAACCTGAAGGTGAGAGCTCCTAGGCTCTGAGCAATCTTAGCACCAACAACCCGGCCTCCTCAGCCAACTGCGTCGGCCCTCCCATCTCCTACGTGACTCTGCATAAGGCTCCCTTTGCCTTCCTTAGCCTTTGCGCTGCCTCTTCCCGGCTCACCCTTGATGATGCAGGCACTATGTCACCCTTCCTTGTTGCTGCTTCGCTAGAAACAGCTTATGTCACCTTGGGACAATTGTTTTCTGCTACTATTGCTCCACTCGACTGATGTCCTTAGTCCTCCTGTGATCTGCAATCACGCACTGATACCATGTTGAAGTTTATAAGTCTACTTAGTTAGAAACCCTCCATGCACTTTATCTAATTTATTCCTATCTACTTGTTATTTTACTTAACAAGTTATTTACAATGTAAATACTAAAAATAAACACTAGTGCATGCTCAACATATTACAGATCAGTAACTAATGGAAACATAAACAATCACACCATATGACACCATTATTTTTTGACCAATGTCCCAGGAAAAACCCAATGTAGGAAAACTGGTGCAGCTATCTGAGGGTTTTCTTATTAAGCAATATCATAGTACAATCTGGGTGCCGAAACTAGCCTACCCAACATAGAATTTCCTTGGCAGTAATACCTCTCAGTTTGAGACAAATCTCCTGGCTGAAACCTCGGATAATCCTTCTAACAGCTCCTCAGCACCAATATGCCCCAGAAACCCTAACGTCAACCTTTTCTGGACTGCGTCAGCCCCTCTCTACCCAGCATTCACTCTGCGTCACCTCGTATGGGTCTGCGTCAGCCCTCTGGCCCTCTACGTCAGCAACGCTGTTCTCTCTGAAGCTTTGCGCAACTCCCGACTGCCTCTGCGTGGCCCTGCGTGAGATCTGGCTAGCTCTACCTCACTCTCCTCAGCTACTGCGCTGCTCTCCTGGCACTATCTTTGCCTCTCTGTCTCTCTATACTCAATGCCCCTCAGCTACAACTCCCGATCACTAATTCTATCTCTCTTAGCAAACCCCGCTCTAGAGAATAGAATGACTGATCACTCTGGTGTATTCTCCAAGTGACCCTCAAGCCTCCTCTTATACTTTTCTTGTTGACATATCAACGGCCGAGATTAAATCCCTAATCAATGGCTAAGATTAGATCTGGCTTGATCCATGTGTTTTGGACCATTCTAACACAGTTTCATTTTCATATTAATCCACATTAATATTTTATTTTCCCTAAGTTTAGACTTAGGGACTCCATTAAAAATATTAATTCTTTTAATATCTCTTGAACTATTTAGAATCTGCTAAAACCCTTTCTGGGTATTGGAGATCTCATGTGCCCCAACCTCTCCACCAAATTTAGTGGCTATAGCACATCTGAAGCTACCCCAAATCAACAATTGTTCTTTGGGGGGCTTGGGGGGGGGTGTTAGGACATGTAGACACATAGGATTTAGTTAAGTTCAACTTGGTATAATGTGTATATTAGGTAAACGTGTCTTTATTAGCCTTTTTCTTAAGTATGCATTATTTTCTTTGTAATCCATGGTCACAATATGTTCTAGACATAAAGTAATCAACGACTCATATTCTTCGTGATACTAACAACTATTTATCCTTAGCTTAACATGCTACTGGTCCATGAACTCTGTTTAAAGAGCATGGATGGTCATGGCTGATTATTACTTATGAGAATTCTCTTACATATTTCTTTTTCTTTTTCATTAATAAATTTTCTTCAAGTGGCCACATTGGTTTGCGCCATGGGTTGTTTCCCTCTTAGAGCGCTTTAAACTTATAAAAGTACTCATGTTGTAATCTTTGATCTAATTGTGTGAGTGGTTACTAAAGTTGTTCGTCCTCCATGGAATACCTTGTTTTCTTGAAACATTGGGCTCTTGTAGTTTCACTCATTTACATCCTTTCGTCATTGGATTTACTTTCATAAGGATTATCTCCTTCGTGATGTTGCTTGCTCCATTGAAACCTATGGTATCTTGAACCTTGTTTCCATTATCTTCTAGCTCTTGGAACTAGTTATGTAGGGTTTAGGCAAAGTAAGCCTCTTGGTAGTGAAATATTTCCTTCTGTTGGGTTTTCAATAGGTATTCTAAACTGATAATTACTTAAAATGATTTAATCTTTATCATATTCTTATTCATCACTAAGCAATTACACAAAAGACATCAATAATAAAACATTTATGACAATAAGATCATAAAGAGACAACCAAACAAGAAACACAAGAATTTTGCCCTGGGAAAACCCACTCAGGGGAAAAACTAACAACCTTTTCCTTAGATAAATTATTCATTCAACAAGAGATACATCTAATCCTTTTAGTCAAAACAAGGTCAAATTGACCATAGATAATCTAGGTCAAGCCTAGTCAAATAAAGGTTAAGTAGTCTCACAAATTTGCTATGTTCAAAGGAAATTTGTTTTGTTAGGGATTCAATCTGCCCATAGATTCATTCTACCCAAATTTGATTTACCGTAGATGGTGTGCTTCAAATTTGATCTGCCCAAAAATTCATTCTTGCTTCTTCACTTCAATATGCCCTTGTTTCTCTTGCTTTTCTTCAACATAAGTGATCTGAGTTGTTGGCTTGAAGTGGAGAACAAATTGACATGTGTGTGTGTGTGTGCGTGTAGTGAATCAAAGCGCTAGAATGGTTGTGTCAAGGAATCAAGCCAACTTGATCTTTTGACGCTAAAATTTCAATTTTAAAATTCAAAATTCCCTCCTTTGAAGCTAACATGAAAAACTGTATTTTTGTTTATTATTTCTCATATAATTATGAGGGCTAAATATGAATTATGAAGACTGACCATAGCTACAAAATTCAACCCTCCCTCTTAGCTAAGGATGTATTCATAATGAATATCTAGATTTTCTCTTGTTAACAAATTTCCTTAAGAAACGTTCATCATTTATTGTTAGCATCAAAATCATCTGATTACCATGATCCTACTCAACAATTTTGACCCATGGTAAAATATATTGAATCAATAAGGTACCATAATTATGGTGAGAATATCTGACCTATGGCACATCATTGGCATCAATTAGTCACCATGATTATGTAGGGTGCCTTTGACCCATGGTATATAGGCTATTCCTAGTTCACCATCATCTTGGTAAATCTCTTTGACTCTTGGTGAAACCCTAGGGACATGCTCAATCCATTTAGGTAATTTGGTCCCAAATCCAAAGGCCTAACTCTAGGCCATGATGCTAAATGTGTTGACTCAACCTATCTAGAGAGTACTCCCGAGCCTGATGTTAAAAGGCACCTACTCAATTCTATGGTTGAGTAATTTTGGCTCTACGACCATTCTTCCTACTCATGGTCAACACACTTGACTAAGAGAGAATTACTATCCCTGAATAATCTAGATATGTTTATATGTCAATACATTACTTGTGGAAAGCATC
The DNA here is from genome assembly GCA_000404065.3 of Pinus taeda. Taxonomy (NCBI): domain Eukaryota; kingdom Viridiplantae; phylum Streptophyta; class Pinopsida; order Pinales; family Pinaceae; genus Pinus; species Pinus taeda. Next base: position 23,725 of record APFE030692193.1, on the reverse strand, counting down.
CTACATCAACATCCATCCCAACAAGTTATCACTTGGAGCAATTCACCAATTATCCAAGTCCTCACTTGGAACCTGGTCAACACTTGTGACCTTTATTTAAACCCTAGGATATTACCATTCCTAGATGTTAATTGAATGGTATCCATCCTACCTGATGCTAGAGGCACTCACTCACCCACTTGGGGAGAATTTTGGGCCTTGACACTCTCTAGACCATTTTCCTTAGCCACATTTTGTGGTCCCTGGTCAATACTTTGACCTGTCTATATTTGACCTGGGGAGAATGTCTTCCCTTTGATGTAACAACATAACCACTCGATTTAATCAAGGAAACCACTCTTACTTGTCCCTAAAGTATACAAAATTTTCCTTGGGACAGACGCTTTGTGAGCCTCACTGCTCCCTTCTGTACCATGTCTCAATATTTTCTTTGATCTATCATCATGGTCATCTCTTGCACTTGATAAAAAAATCCTATGAGTAGTCATTAAAGCCACATTGCTTCATAATTCGCCAAACTAGCTGCAATATACTCAGCTCCTGCAGTCATGAGTGTTCCAAATGTTTGCTTCCTACCCAAGTAGAATCTAAATTGAATCATCATCCTCATGTCCTCTTCATGTCTTCAACGCTCTTGACCTAATATGAATTTGTATATTTTAGTAGTTGTACTTCATAAATTCAATCCATGTCCAATTATACCATGTAGGTACTTCAACACATGTTGAACCACATGCCTTGGATCAAGCATAAATAGATTGACTTACTGGATCCATCACCACGACAACTTTTCAGTCACCTTGACTGGGTGCTCCCTCTAACATTGGGTGCTCCCTCTAACATTGAGACAGATCCGGTTGTGGCAATCCTGCCTGCTGCCATTACTGCTTCCTAGACACTAAAGCATATATGTTGTCTAACATGGTCCACTCATAGAAGGCATATTTCACTCTCTATAATGGAAGAAATTGTTGCACCCTCTATCATGTGAGTCCTTTTGCTTAAGTCATACAATAACAAGATCAACCTTGATCCATTAATCCAGGTATACAAAATTTGAGGTGTTTGTACAAATCCTTATTCTTTTGCAAACATGAGACTTCTTCTCATGTACCTCAAAATCTTGAGGTAACTCTATGTGCATTTATTCTTCAATTACTTCATCGAGGAAAAACAATATTTACATCCATCTGGTGTAATCTTCAATGGAAATCGTAGATATAATAATTATAACAGAAGTGTACATGATAATTTTAAGCAAATGTCTTAATATGGTCTTCTCCCACTTTCTAGGAGAATTTTCATGATTCTTGGTTTGTACTTCTCTATGCTACCATAGGTATCGTAGATCCCCTTGGACGTCACCACTGACTTCCCTTTAAGTCTCAACACAATTTTCATATACATAATTCTTCTAGACTTGTTTGCTTGACAACCTTCTCCCTCTAAGTTGGAGGCTCTTTTGGTCACCTGGCATCGTATTATTTCTCCCTCACAAACATAGATTATTGTTGAGAGAATCCTCTTGCCATAAAATTTGCTTTGTTCTTCCCATATTTATATCTTCTATTAGTGTTAGAAAATTGGAAAGGCAAAAATATTTTCTCTAGTTGGTAATTACTTGTGATATCTTTGAACTCTTATTATCTTTATCATGTTCTTCTTTTATCTTAGTTCATTAAGCAATTACCAAAACCAAGACACCAAGATCAAGGACACCAAATATAGGCACCATTCCAGGGCTAAAACCCTATGTAGGGGAAAACCCAGTCAAGAACTCTTCCTTCAACAATTCAAAATGAGATAGTCAAAGATATTAGACCAATAGACCTTCTTCCTCCACCAAGTCAGCCTTCTAATATGATTTAGTAGTGTCTTATTATCGAGCAGCCTCAACCCAACAACAATCCAAAAATTCGACTTCCCAGCTATAAAATTTCGACTTCTAGCAACAAAACTTCGACGCAACAGCAAAACTGTAGTTTCGGCCCCTCTAACAACTCAAAAAATTCACACGTGAGAAAGAGAGAGAGAGAGAGAGAGAGAGAGAGTTTCGACTTCTAGTTCTTGAGAGAGACCTTCTTCCTTTTCGCTAGCCTTCTTCCTCTTCTTCCTTGACATTCACACTTTTTCTAGCCCAGAAGATACAAATTGAACTTGGTGAGTGAGTGCTCCAAATGTGGTCGAGATGTTACCTTTATATAGGTTTTTTTTCCCCTCAGTTTAGGCAGACTTGTCCAGTTTGAGGCCGACTTTGTGGAGGAGCCTAGAAGACCTAATTTACATTAAAATAATTTTATTTCTTGACAAATAAATCCCAAGAAGGGTTCTTTACATTAGGACATGGACAAGCACATTTGACATAAACCCTTAAAGTATGCAATGGAGCCTTTAACCTATAAAAAAATGACCCAAGCATTAAACCCATGCTTTAATAAGTCAATCTATTTAATAATAAAATTTATTTTTCTTTCTTTTGATAAATAAATTACATCATGACTTAAATGCAATTATGAATACTAACTCTAATTACATTCTTCAACACTCCCTCTTAACTCGGGAGGTATTCATAATTACAAATATATAGAGGTAAATGGAAGATATCCTAAAAGGACTACGAAGATTTCTAACACACTTAGTGCTACGGACTAGAAACCTAACCATGGTATTCTATCTGGTTGGGACTAAGATGGACTCAAGCTTTCAGCCAATCTAGGTACCATCAAGCTTACTTGCTAACCATCAACCAAGGGATCTAGGTGTGTATCCAAGGTCATAGCTCCATGACTAATGCCACCCTCCCTCTTCGAGATCTAGACATCAACATATAGGCTGACCAGATGTCCTTCCAAGCATCCACCATTAGATGCTTCAACTCTCCCTATCAAACTAGATATACCCATTCCTCCAAGCATCCTTCCAGAGTGTTCAACCTTTTATGGAGAGATTTACTTGTACAAACACAAACCCCAATCAATAATAAACTTCCAAATATATATACAAGTAAACACAAACCTTTGGGGTTCTCAATCATCATGATGCCACTTATATATTCATATTCAACTATTCAAAAGCTTTTCTTCTTTCATTTCTTCTGCAGTACCAACAGATCCTCAATACATTGGAGATCTATTCATTCTCCAATTTCTTCTGCAAGGTATCCATCCTGACTCATAATATGCCCTCCCTCTCAATTAGGAAGATGTACTATTTTATTATAACCATGCTCCCTCTTAACTTAGGGAGATCAACATTTTTTTCTTTTATAACATCGGAGAAGCTTCAACCTTTCACGACTTCATCAAGGTTATCTTGATCATCGTCATCCTTATATATTCCTTCATCATTCTCATTATTAATTTTCAACTGTGAATATCTCCAACATCTTGAAGATTATGTACCCGCAAAACTTTAATGGCAAGTATAACCAAATACATATAGAAGCATAAGGTTAATTATGTCAAATTCTTATAATGGAAGCATCAAAGCATTCAAACTTTAGACATCAAATACCTAAACCTATTTAGGTTCATAATTAGTAAGATGCATATCTATTTGCATACTAGACTTCAAATTCTTACTAGGTTTTTGTCACAAACCCTAGATTCCATTTCGAGATACGAGTCCTTAGATAACAAATCAAATAATAATCCAATCACAGTATTATACATCTAAGGTTTCAATAATATATTATATGATAGACTCTACTAGGGTTTGTTCCAAACCCTAGATTTTCATCATCAAAACTAAAACATATCAATAATATCATCAAATCCTAGAATATCAATTTCTACTAGGATTTTGTTACAAACCCTAGAATTCACAAACTAAACATGAGTATGAGTAAGCATACTTGCATATACATAACTAGGATTTCTTATCATGCACTAGCATATCACAATAATATCTACTAGGTAAACCCAAGATACAAACATGAATACATTAAAGTTAGATATACAATAATTTTGACCAGGCTACAGTTTTGATCATACAGATGAACATACACCTAGGATTGCATTCCTAGGATCTTACTACAATTATCACAAGGGTTTTAACTTATAAACCCTAATTTATAAAACATTAAATATCTAGGGTTTAGACACTAACAACAAATCCTAAAGGACTAGGATTTTTCCATAACAATACAAAAACCCAAAATATCAAAAGAATAGATTTCTAGATTTCATTAACAACCCTAAGTAGACTATGGCTTCATAAGTATTGACATACCCTTAGTTTAGGGTTTTATCGTGAACCTCTTTAGGGTTCCACAAGAATGATAATATAATGAGGGTAGATTCGATTTAATCATTAATCACCCTAACAAGAATATTTTATGATTCAAAACCTTAAACATAATGATGTTTTTAATGTAAAGAAAAAATTAAAATAAGAATGATCGTACCTTTTTCATGAAGAGAATTTTATAACAAAGATTATAGTCTAAGAGACACCTTGAGTTGTTTCTTAACAAACCTTGTAGTACATCAATCCTTGAAGGGCTTTCTTTGGAGTAGAACTTCTTCCATGCTTCATGTTTGTCCTTTGAAGTCTCCTTCATAGCCTTTGAGCATTCAGTAAGCTTTCCTAACCAGGGAAAATATGAAGAAAAAGTTACTAGCTTACAATACAAACATATTTTGATATGAGAGAGAAATCAAACACAAAAGAGGAGACAAGTAGTAAGATACCTATCTTTTGGTAAAATGGTGAAGGATCCCTCTTAATCTACTCTTTTAGGGATACCTACAACTTATCAAAATTCAAAATAAAGATGTTCTAACAAGACATGTTAGACCTACAAATTCTAGACATCAACTCATAAAGGAAAACAAATAAAAAATATAAGATTAAGAGAGAAAGTTGAGAGAGAGGACTTAGTAGTATAAGTCCTTGGCTTTTGATTCTTCAGTCTTATTCTTCTTGGGTGGAGCTTCATCGGTAACATTTGCTTGATCCCTATCTTTATTCTTTGGACTTTTAAGACAATGACTTTTATAATGACCCATTTTGTGACAATTGTAACGTTCAACCTTGGATAGGTCAACTTTCTTCTTTGATCCTTTGAACCTTTTGAAGGTTACTTTCTTTTCGTAATGAGAGGAGTAGGCATTAGAGGTATTTTCTTATTCATCCTCCTTCTTGTTGTTTATTAACGATACTTGAGATTCTTCTTGACTGCGTGAATTCCAAATTTGTTCAAATGTTGGAGTATCCTTCCAACTATTGAGTCCTGATGCAAAGGTACTCCAAGATTTTAGTAGTCCTAGAAGAGCAATGATTATGAGCTCCTTTTCTGGGACAACTTCATCTATTTCTTGGAGTTCATCTCTTCTTCTAGATATCTTTATAAAGTAGGATGATACAATGTCGTCTTTTTTCATCTTAATAGTCCTTAATTCATTCTTGAGGCTTTCTATTTGACCAATGTTCTTGATGGTGAACAATTTGGAGAGAGCCCCATACATTTCTTGAGCGATATTTATATTGGATATGTATGGAATTATATGTTCCTTAACTCCATCCACTATAAGGTTCATAGCTAAGATTTTTATTTCACTAAACTTTTCTTTTTCTGCTTCACTTGATTCATCTGTAGGTTTCTTGAAATTTCCTTAAACGGGATCCAAAACTTTGTTCTTTTCGATAATTTGGCCTATCCTCTTTTTCTAGGCCCTATAGTTGGAGGCTCCTTATAGTTTTTTTTATCCCTTCATTGATTTTGACATAGTTCCTATAGATAGTAGGCTTGATACTTTATATGGTCCCATTTAATGAACTTTCCTTGATCTCTCTTTCCTTAATAAATATTTTAACCTGCATTTTTCTTCCTTCTTCACCTTAGCTCTGATACCATGTTAGAAAATCAAAAAGGCAGAAAGATTTTCTCTAGTTGATAATTACTTGTGATATCTTTGAATTCTTATTATATTTCTTATATTCTTCTTTTATCTTGGTTCATCAAGCAATTACCAAAACCAAAACATGAAGATAAAGGACACCAGATATGGGCACTCAACCAAGGCTGAAACCCCTATGTAGGGGAAAACCCAATCAATAACTCTACCTTCAGTAATTCAAAATGATATAGACTAACACCTTAGACTAATATACCTTCCTCCTCCACCAAGTCAGCCTTCCAAGGTGATTTAGTAGTCTCTTCTTATCCAGCAGCAACAATCCAAAAATTTGACTTCCCAGCTACAAAATTCCAACTTCCAGTAATAAAACTTGGACACAACAACAAAACTGTAGTTTTAGCCCCTCCAACAACTCAGAAAATTCACACGTGAGAGAGAGAGAGAGAGTTTTGACTTCTAGTTCTTAAGAGAGACCTTCTTCCTTTTCGCTAGCCTTCTTCCTCTTCTTCCTTGAAATTCACACTTTTTCTAGCTCAGAAGATACAAATCGAACTTGGTGAGTGAGTGCTCCAAATGTGGTCAAGTTGCTACCTTTATATAGGTGTTTCTGCCCCTCAGTTTAAGACGACTTGTCCAGTTTAGGAGCCTAGAAGACATAATTTACATTAAAATATTTTTCTTTCTTGACAATGAATCCCAAGAAGGGTTATGTACATTATGACATGAACAAGGACACTTGACATAAAACCTAGAATTTTGCAATTGAGGGCTTTGACCTATAAACAAATGAACCAAGCATGAAACCCATGCTTTAATAAGTCAATTTATTTAATAATAAAATTTATTTTTCTTTCTTTTGATAAATAAATTACATCATGACTCAAATACAATTATAAACACTGACACTAGTTACATTCTTCAATAATCAGAGCCTTAGAATCCTTCATGATGTACCTGCAATTATCACTAGGATGCAATGGAAGACCAATTATAACCAACCAAAAGATGCGAAGACAAGAGGTTAACTAATAGTAAAACAAAAACAATAATCAAGGAAGAAAGATATAAGTTATTTATCTTTTGAGGATCTAGGGAAATGTGAGCTCCCTCTTGATCTTAGCCTTCTTGTGTCAATCTTGAAAATTTATCATCCTTATTTGCATCATTAGCATGATTTGATTCCTTCCTTGCATGAGTTAAGGTTTCTTCTTCCAGCGGAATAATTTTCTTTTAATATTTTAGGTCTAAGGGTTTGTCCACAAACCCGAAGTCTTTCTATAACTTTTCAAGAATTAGGACTTCCAATAAGGTCTCATAGCACATGAGTTAAAACTCTCAACAACTAGAATAAAGCATTGGCATCCAATCATAACCTCAAAGTTACAATATTAGCAACATGTGCAAGGCATACATGACAAGGCTCTAGCCTTGGCATAACTTCATGAATATAATTTGGTCAAACGAATTATAAGCCTTTTGGCCACTGATCTATCCTTCAATGAGGTAATGTGGATTCCCTTATCTTAAGTTTTAGAATTTAGGTCCTTAATCAATCAGAAGAATCAAGAAGAAATATTCTAACACCAAATCCTTCACCATTCAACTCTTACGACTATGACTCAAACCTTTTTATAATAGTCACGACAAGGAATTTTCTGAAACCAATACTATAAGCATGTATAGTACTCCACCTCTACCATTTTAACTCATAAAATTAACACCTACAACCATATCAACACTATCCTCAACAATATGTTATGTTAAACCTTTTCCATAGGTATCTTTACCTCAGATCCAATGCTCAGATTTTGATCTCATGTGTTCAGTCCTTTATGAGATTATTCTTCATAATGCCAAATATACTTTGCAATAGATCTCTGACATAAACTATAACATATTGATTCGAGCTTATGTAAGAATGCAATAGAATACCAATATAAACATAAACACATAAATCTTCATTTCATTAATATCAAATAATTGAAAGATGTTTACAAGTAGAATGGAAATAAACTAGCTCGGGCGATGATAGCTTAACTCTAAGAAGATATGTGGAGGATACATGCATCTGAACTGTGTTACAATGAGGGTCAAGGGCATTTTTATTATTGAAAAACAAAGGGAAACCCTAAACAACCAAAACCCTGGCCCCAGGAGATGGAACACCAAGAATTTATGGGCCCCATTAGGGTTAGTTGGGCAGCCAACTTCCCAAGGTCGTAATTTGGTCATATGATCTCCATTTGGCGCGTATGATACCTCGTAGGAAAGATATCTCTAAGTACTACAGGATTTGCGACAAGCCCCTACCTATGGTAATGAGCCTGCTACGGACCTCAAAAAAACACTGTTTAGAGGGTCAAAATAGCTCTGAAAGTTCAAGACCCGAAAAAAAAACTACTAAAAAAAATAAATGTTGCTATAATCAAGGAAACTGATGAAACCGACTGGATGTCTAGGTGGAATAGGAGAGTGACCACTAATATCCACCTAGATCACATATATATAATCTAGTACTAATGTTTGTGCATCACCCAAGTATTCAGGTTGTTCATCTTGCACTGTATTATAAAATATGAGACAGGTTCCATGCATAGATCACACACCCTTTCAATGGCACATTATTACAGACTCATTCATATGGCCTCTACAAGATTAATCATACTAAACATAATATTGATATACCATCGAATCATTATACAAGCATCCACACGATCATGGTCATCATTTTCCAATCATACGTACTTATGTTCAATGCACATAACTCTCAATCGGGTAGAAGTCAACAAGTCTCATTGTAATCATTTAAGTCAAGTCACATTAATTTGATTTACATTCAATGTGCATGGGTCAATTAGATCACATCATTGTCTTTCAATTGCTTCAATCTTGTTTCGATCCATAACAGTAGACATTCACAATGCATCAGATCTATGTACTTAATTGAAAACAAGCCAACAAAAGTTACTTCAGTCTATGCAAAGATGTCTTCAACACTACCCTTCAAATTCAATCAAATCAAAATGAGCCTCAGGAATATACTAGGTCCGAGCCTTAGGAGGCTTCTACAATAGGACCAAAGAACTTCTCTTGTAGCCAGAGAACAAATTACCCAAGAGGATGTAAAATATAAACCCAAAATACCTTGAGAACTCGGCCTCAGATTAGGCCTAATTTTGCCACAAAGATGCAAATGAAAATCTTAGAGAGTCTGAGAGACAAATCTAAAATAGGCCTTAAATTCTTCCTCAGAATTTTCACTCAGACTACACTTTTGTCGAACAAGAGATCATTAGCAGTAGATGCCACAAAGGAGGAATAATGCAAGCCCTAGGAGGATAACTAGCTTCAATATTTGTTGACTTATCCAAGACTTCTCTTTCACCATTACTTTGATACCATGTTGACTTTTCATAGGTATTATAAACTGATAATTACTTCTAATGATTTAATCTTATCATATTTTTATTCTTCATTGAGCAATTACACAGAAGACGTCAGCAGGCAGTAGGATTATAAAGAGATAGCCAAAAAGAAACACAAGAATTATACCTTGGGAAAACCCAACAACCTTTTCATTAGAGAAAGTATTCATTCAAAAAGAGATACATATAATCCTTTTAGTCAAAACAAAGTCAAACTGACCATAGACAATCCAGGTCGAACCTGGTCAAACAGAGGTTAAGTAGTCTCACAAATTCGATCTGTTCAGAAGAGATTTGTTTTGTTAGGGATTTAATTTGCCCAAAAATTCATTTTGCCGAAATTTGGTCTGCTATAGATGGTATTTTTCATATTTGATCTACCCAAAAATTCATTCTTGGTTCTTCACTTCGATCTGCGCTTGTTTCTCTTGCTTCGCTTGAACACAAGTGATTTGAGGTTTTGGCTTGAAGTGGAGAACAAATTGGCATATATATATATATATAGTGAATCAAAGATCTTGAATGGTTGTGTCAAGGGGTTAGGACAACTTGATATTTTGGCACTAAAATTTCAGTTTTAAAATTCAAATTTCCTTCCTATGAAGATGACATGAAAAACTATATTTTTGTTTATTATTTCTCATATAATTTTGAGGGCTAAATATGAGTTATGAAGTCTGACCATAGCAACAAAATTCAACACCTTCCACTTCTACTCTATCACCTTTTCCCTTTGGAAATAGAGTTAAATTTCTCATGCATGTTGGAGCATTTAAATGTTGATTATTTGGTGGCTTTTTAGCCTCAACTCCAAAAGATACCTTTAGTGCCAAAGGATGGGATTTAACATGCTTGCTAATGTCAAACTCTAATTCTGGTACCTATTATTAATTGTGCTTGGATATGGTCTTAACTATAGCTTGCATTTGAGTAATTTTGTATCCTTTAGACCCCTCCACTTCCATCCCTATCTTCCCTTGGGGACTTAAATCTATTAGTGAAAATAGATTTTTCCTTCATAATGATCTTCGGTGTAATCCATCAATTCCTCCTTCATTTTCACATTTTGTCATATTGTGTCTTTATAGTATTTATTTTCTTTACTCTTTATCTGTATTTTAGTTCTCATTTTTTGCATTACAAGTCCAATTTTAAAAAACTTGCCTTAACTAATTCAACAATTAGGCACTTCCATTCATTCTGAGAATGATACACCAAATTATATAAAGCCTTGAAGATTTGTCCATAATATACTCATTAAAAGTTCAACATATCACTCGTGAGCATTGAACATGAGTAGAAAAGTTACCACTCCCTCTCTCGACCATCCAAACAAAACCCAATTAACATATTACATATAATTTTATGTTATATTTATTATACAGTTTAACTTTTATTTCATTTCAATTCACCTAAAACTATATATTGAAACATAAAATACAACTAATTTTGAATAATTAAACATAGATTATTATGTCGATATGCATATCTATTTTAGAATAGGCCTTCCACAATTTTAATTTAATTATCAACAATTATTTAGTGGATGGTAGAGTTTTGACCTGCATGGAATATGTTGTAATATTCAAAGTAGTATTCACAGATTAAGGGTTAAGATTTATCTCCAAGTTAGTTATGCTCTTTTAATTAATTTATTAAAAAAAATGTCATGTCAATACAGGTCATATTGGGCATGTGGTATTGGTAAGCCATGATATTGTAAGAAGAGCTATTTACAAGTTAAGAATTTCCATGCTGGAGATAAATCTCCATGGTTAAAAATATTGCTACTTGTTTTTTAAAATGTATATATCTTTAATTCATATATCATTTATTTATATAGTTAATAATAATAATATTTAAAATAAAGTTATTGTAAGCTCTCCAAGATGCCATCTATTTCACTCTCTTTTCTTTTCATTTTCCCCTCGGTTTTTACCATATTCCGCAACTTCATAACCTTAATATTAAGACCATTTTCATGATTACATATGGGTTTAGACTTATTATTTCCAAAGCATTTATTTTTAGCATTTTGAGTGAAATTATGATTAAATAATAGAAAAATAACATGTTTTCACTTATATCTAAAAGTTGGATGACTTTTGTGATGTCTAAAGGCATATTTGAAGATTCCAACAAAGTCATATTCGGTCACTTAGCCTCAAATTCAATGGAGAAGAATCATGGAGTTTTGATAAGTGTTTCCTATCAAATCTATTAGAGAGTTGTGAGAGAATTCATAGAGATAATGATCTCCTAATTTTAGCAAATTGGTTGTACCTATTTGAGAAAAAAGTGGATCTAAATTTATTAATTATTTATCCTCTTCTCAAAACAACTCATGTATAAATATGAGTGCTTTTTCCATTGAGAGGAGAGAAAGGGAGAATAAATTTAGAATTTGTAATTGTAATACTTGAAGAGATGTCTTTGTAGTTAGAATTCAATCTTTTGGGCCTTTCTCCAAGATGATTTCACTTAATATATGATGATGTTCTAATTTTCAGCTTTTAGTGTGCTTGTTGAGCATTGGAGGGTCTCCTTTGCAAAGCATGTCCACTCTTTACTTTCTTTGTTTATAGTCGTAGATTTCAATTGCTTTCATAAACTAGATTTCAATCGTCTTCATAAACTAGATTTCAATTGCCTTCATAGGACTAGATTTCAAATGCTTTCATAGATTGAGTTTACATGCTTTCATGGATTAGATTTACATGCTTTCATAGATTAAGTTTCCATGCTTTCATAGATTAAGTTTACATGCTTTCAAAAATTAGATTTATCTGCTTTCATATATTAAATTTCCAATGCTTTCCAAGAATAATATTTCTATTACTTTCCTAGATTAAGATTTCTAGCACTTTCCTAGTATACATTTCCATTGGTTTCCTAGATTAAGATTTCTAGCACTTTCCTAGTATAGATTTATATTGCTTTCCTAGATTAAGATTTCTATCACTTTCCTAATTTAGATTTCTATTTCTTTCCTAGATTAAAATTTCCTTTCATGTCAAGTTATTTGATTTCATATAATAGAATTTCATTTCTTGTCAATTTACAATTGATAGAATTGGAAACTGAATCCTTGCATATATTATGTTGTGCACTTTGTAAGTTTAAGAATTTGGATTAATAATTTAATGTAACAAAATTATAATGCTATTGCAATAACCGACATTTTTTACGTCGTTGTCGAGGAAGTGTAGATAGGATTCAGTGTTATGCAACCAGATCACAAAAAAAAATTAAAGATAGATAAACAACTTGAAAATTAACCTCTTCGAGGAGGAAACCTCCTTTACATTACATAAATGGACAATTATTAGATGATTCAAATGACAAGACCTCCTTGGTATATATAGGATTCTAAAGGGTCACAATATAATTAGAGACTACATAAAAATAATAATGTAAGGGCACAACAATAACAATAGCGGGCTTCTATAAGGAAAAACAATAACAATATGGGGGCTACATGGGCACAACAACAATAATATGGGGGCTACATTGGCACAAAAATAACAATAAGGGGGCTACACTAGTATTATAGGGACCTAACATGCCCCTCTCCTTCAAAAAAAGTGTTGTCCTCAATGCTTGAGTAGTTATGGCTGCTTCTGTATAAAATTCTCATCCTCCCATGTGGAATCTTCAGTGGGTAAATTCTTCCACTTAATGAGATACTCTGAAATTGATTGATTCTATAGTTGTCTGGTTTCTTGTTTCCGTGACTGCTTTAGGATCCAATATGATTTTTCTTTCCTCATCAAGTTTTGGCAATATTGTTTGAACTGGGAGCATGTTACCAATAACCTTCTTTAAGAATGAAACATGGAAAACTAGGTGTACTGGGAAGATGCAGGGAACTCAAATTTGCATATCATAGTACGAATATTTTGCAACACCTTGTAAGGACCATAGTACTTGGGTGATACTTTATTAATCTTCTTAGCTTGCTTGAGGGACATTTGATTGTATGGTTGTAGTTGTAAAAATACCCATTCGCCTATGTCAAAACTCCTTTCACTACGATGTTGATATGCCTGTTGTTTCATTTGATTCCGAACTAGAGTGAGGTTATCCTTTAAGAGTTGGAGAACTTGTTGTTGATGCTTAATGTGATATTTCATTGCTTGAACCTTATAATTTTCTCTTAAATATGATGTGATGAACGGTGGATAATATCCATAAAGTGCCATAAATGGAGTCATTTTTGTTGCATCATGAAAGGAAGTGTTATACCACCATTCAACTAGAGGTAACCACTTGACCCATTATGTTTATTTATCAGATACAAAGAAACAAAGATACCATTCCAAACATTTGTTCACTATCTCAGTTTGTCCGTTAGATTGAGGATGATAAGATGAGCTATGAGCTAATTGAGTACCAAGACAAGAAAATAATTTCGTCCAAAATTTTCCAGTGAAAATGGGAACTCTGTCACTTACAATAATCTTTGGGTTTCCATGTAGCTTTTGAATTGTTTCCAAAAATGTAGTATTGTATTGGCTTTAAAATGATGAGATAATGCACAAAAGTGTGTATACTTGGTAAGTCTACCAACTACCACCATGATGACACTCTTTCCTTCACACTTGGGTAAACCTATGATAAAATCCATTGAGACCTCCTCCCAATGCTGATTTGGAATGGATAAAGGTTGTAAAAGATCTGGAGTCTTAATTGTCTCAACTTTATTTTGTTGGAAAATCAAACATTCCGCCACAAACTTTTGAATATCAGATTTAAGTCCATCCCAAAAAAATCCCTTCTTAACTTTGTGGTAAGTTTGTAAAAATCTCTAGTTCCCTCCTAAAAGAGAGGTGTTGAATTCCAAAAGAATATATTGTTTGAGTTGAGAATTCTTACATAGATATGAGTGATGTTTGTACCATAATGAGTCATTTTTCTAGATAAATGTATCATATGTATTGGGATCTTGCAACAAATTTTGAATGAGTGTCCACACCTCTTCATCATTCAACCATTCCTCCCTTGCTTCAATTATCCAATTAGGTTGGATAATAGAAATGGCATAGAGCAATGCTTCCACATCCTCATCTCTTCATGAGAGTGCATCTTTAACAACATTTTGCTTCCCTTTTTTGTAGGATGATTTCAAAGTCATAACCCAACATCTTAGTGACCCATTTTTGCTACTCTTTTAAAGATAATATTTGTTCCAAAAAGTATATAAGATTATCATGACCTGTTTTTACCTTGAAGTGTGTTCCCATTAGGTAAGGGTGTCATTGCTCCAGGGAATGTAGTATTGCCAACATTTCATTCTCATAAATAGGTTTACGTAAATAATTTCCCTTGATTGGATGACTTTCACAAGAAATGGATCTTCCTTCTTGCATTAAAACAACACTAATTCCATTTCCTGAGGCATCACATTCCAGCATAAAGGTTTTTGTGAAGCCTGGTGTAGCTAAATTTGGAGCTTGGCACATTGCCTCTTTAAGATGTTCAAAGGACTTAGTTTCTTTTGAAGTCCAAAAAAATGCATCTTTCTTCAATAATGTCATTAGACGTGCTACTAGTTTCCCATAATTCTTAACAAACTTGTGATAATACCCTGTCAACCTAAAAAATCCTCGAAAATGCTTTAGGGTTATGGGGATTTTCCATTCCTTTATGGAGATATAATATGACCCAAATATTCCACCTCTTGTACCCCAAAGAAAAATTTGGAGGTTTTTGTATACAATTGTTTCTCCTCCAATAGTTTGAGCACCCTGTCAACATGTTGAACATGATCCTTCCGAGACTTGTTGTAGATTGGTATATCATCAAAAAATACTAACGTAATTTTTCTAAGAAAAGGTTTGAAAATGGAATTCATCAAACCTTGAAATGTGGAAGATGCATTAGTAAGGTCAAATTGCATGACCAAAAATTCGTAATGACCTTCATGAGTTTTGAATGTTGTTCTCAGAATGCCTTCAATCTTCATTCTAATTTGATGATATCCTGAATGATGATCCGGCTTGGTGAAGTAAATTTCTCCATGTAATTCATCCAACAATTCATCAATGACAGGAATGTGAAATTTATCTTTAGTAGTGATCTTGTTGAGCTCCCTATAATCCAAACACATACACCATGATCCATCCTTCTTGTGTACCAATACTACTGGAGTAGAGAAATAACTTTGGTTAGGTTGAATTATACCTTCCTCTAACATTTCTGGAACCATACGTTCAATTCCATTTTTTTGGGCATAAGGATATCTATAAGGTTGGATATTTGGACAAAGACTTCTTGGAATCAAGTGAATAGAATGATCATGATCATGAATAAGTGGGAGGCCTTTGGGAGTCTCAAATACCTTGGAATAATTGTCCAAGATTCTTTAGAGATCTAGAGAAACATATGATTTCGATGTTTGAACATCTAGTGAGCATAATTGTGCAATTATGCCTCATTATTATTTATTCAAAACATTTGTCATGCCATTAGAGTTGATTATCTTCCCCAATTTCCCTATGATACCCCTTAATTCAATTTCCTTTCCTTCCTGGGATTTTTTTTTGAAAATTTTTCGAAAATTAAAAGTTATCGTCCTCAAATATTGTAACCATGGGACTCCTAATACAACATCAACACCACCGTTGGAATGGAAAGCATTGCACTATTTAATACATATTCCCCCATGGTTAGATTGATATTATGGCACATCCATAAGCAATTTATAGCTCCCCCATTTTCAACCATCACTTGACACTCTAGTGTTGGGTATAAAAAGCAATTCAATTCCTTGGCTATCGTACAACGAATAAAATTATGGGTACTACTGGAATTGATGACCACTATTACCCTTTTTCTTGATAAATCATTCTATCTTGAGAGTTTGAAGAGTGGTAATTCCTACAAATGCATTACAAGATATGGTCGGATTCATTTCTTCTTTCTCTGGGGTTGGTTCCTAGTGTATATCCTCTTCTTTTGATGTTTATTGTTCCTTTTCTTCCTCCTCTTCACAATCTATGTAAAATAATTTTTTCTCAACAAACTTATGAACCTTAATGTATTTGTTATCACAACTGTAACAAATCCCTTTTTCTCTTTTTTCTTCTGGTTGTTGTGGTGTCAACCTTGTAGATTGCGGGTGGCTAAGAGTAGCAACACTTCCATATTTATAGTTGTGAGTGGTAGATTTCCTTGTTTCCATCATTTTTCTTTCAACTTTTATTGCCACCTTGAATGCCTCATCCAATGAATTAGGTTCCCAAAAGTGAACCACATTTTGGATTTTATCTTTTAAAGTCCCAACGAAGCCATCAGTCCTATGCACCTCTAGAATATCATTTACCTTGATATTCAATCGTTGGAAGTCCTCAATGTGCTCTGCATTGAACCTTTTTGTTTGAGATTTATCAATTGGATAAAGAAGGTATTTCTCTTTGTATCCTCATTATTTGCTACCAATTATTCTATAAAAATTTTCCAAGCGACAACTGATTTACAAGAACAAATCCATCGATACCACACAAACTGATTTTGTTCTAAATATAAGGATGCAGTGCATACCTTTTGTGTGTGCAACACATCATGTAGATCAAATAATTGCTCCATCTAAAGTATCCATGTTATTGGATCCTTCTAATCAAACTTCTGCATATTGATATTTGGAATATGGTTGGTCTTCATCCCAAAGTTGGATTCTCTAAAATCATGATTCACATTCTGTTTGTTCTCTTCATGAGTTTCATGAAATACCTTGTCACCACTAGGAAGCCTTTCTTCTAGAAACTTTGCCAAATCTTCCTTCGAACCTTCCATGTATGCTTTTAAACCATGCATATCTCTTTTTATACCATCCATGTTTCATTTTATTTTTTATTTTAAACCATCCATGTCCCCTTTTAGTTCATCTTTGGTTTCTCTTTGTGAGAGCGAAATTTGTTGTACTTGGTCCCGTAATTTTGATATATCATGTTGCAATTCTTCCCCTTCATGCATCATAGTAGAGCTTTATGATGGCTTAATGGGTGTAGAATTATTTTGTTTGGGAGGCATTTTAGAACCGAATATTGATATCTTTTCTTAAATATGCCCTCTAAATCACTTCAAACTTATTTTCAATCAAAAGTTGTGTAATTAAAAAAAAAAAATACACATGTTTTTCTTGCTTTTAGGAGCTCAACATTGAAGCTATTGTATCTCTATAATTTCAGCTCTTCACGGTCTAAAATTTCATCTTGTGGTATCCCTCTGAGCCTTATTTTCAATGCCACAAGTCAAACTAATATTATATTCTTCAAGATAAAGTTATGCCCAATCTCCGACAATGACTTGATTATGGATTGGTTTAGTAGAGAAAAATTGTCTGGAATGCCATGTGTCATTGTTTCAACCTTCGACCCTAAAAAATATATAATACAATCTAAAGTTTGTGCAATTTCAGTCTCTTTTTACGAAATTCAAATCTGATGCTCATAGAGAAAGTTATGATGATTTTACCTAGGTGACTTGTTTGAGACCGAATTATGGAGCATGCAAAAACCCTAAATTGTTCGGACCATATCTCAGAAAATATAGTGAACCAAGATCTATAACTTTTACATAAAGTTCACCAAGACTTCAGCTCCACTTGCTCAAAATTTCATCTTCTGAAGCCTTGTATAAAAAAAGTTATAACGAAAATTCCAAGATGGCTTATTTGAAGCAGCAAAACCCTAGAATCCAAACCTCTGATACCAAATGTTATGCAACCAAATCACAAAACATAAGAAAATATAGGTAAACAACTTGAAAATTAACCTCTTCGAGGGGGAAGACTACTTTACATCACATAAATGAACAATTCTTAGATGATTCAAATGATAAGACCTCCATGGTATATATAGGAGTGTGAAGGGTCACAATATAATCAGAGCCCACATAACTATAATAATGTAAGGGCACAACAATAACAACAGTGGGCTTCTATGGGGCACAAAAATAACAATAAGGGAGTTACACTAGCAATAACAATAAGGGGGATACATTAGTATTATAGGGACCTAACATTTAGTTTCTAATTTAGGTTGTCTTTAAATTACACAACTCAGTGGAAGAGAAAAGGTAAGACGAGAGGTAAGAACCTGCACATCACATAGTGAGGTTTCTCTAAAGCCTTGATTGTTCCTTTATTGCAAACGTCGTGTGTTTTTAAATTCTACAATTAGTTTAAAATTCAAGTTTTCAATTATTCTTTTTTAGTGCTTTAAGAGTCCCAATACTAGTATATTTGTAGACAGATGCTCTAAACCAGCAAAGGAAAGCAAGGAATACATTGAACATTGGTTCTGAACAATGACTAGGCCACAACATTCCTTCGTTCTTCAATAAATCATGGCACCAAAAACAAATGTACAACTGGTCTCTCATATCCTTGTAGAAATTGACATATATTTTTCAAAGATGGATGTGAGCACACTAGAGATCTTGATTTGTAAATGGTTACACTAGAAATACTCCTACACTTGCTAAAAAAATTCACTTTTCAAGTAAAATAGGATAGAATAAAAAATAAATCCAAGTTGTTGTTTTGAAGTTTGTTTCTATAAGATTTCATTTATTTTCTTAGAAATTTTCGTTTGGTGGTGCAGTAAGAACCACCTCGTTGACTAACTATTGGTAACAAGATCTACATGAGAAGGGACATATATGAAGGAGGAATACAAGTAGAGTTTCAAGAGCTAAAAAATTTAGGTCTAAGATTAATTCTTCTTACTATGCTTTTGAAATTTCCGATTTCAAATATATAAAAGAATTGCCAAAGTTCCTAAGTATGCCTCTTCTCGCGCCTAGTTATAATAAAAATAAATAAATAAATAAAAAATAAAGTAAATGTATGTCCTTGTTGTTTTCGGTTATGTGTTAGGGGCGGGATTCTAAAGAAAGTTTTGATCTCCAAATTTCACTAGTCTAGTTAAAATGTTTTGTTTTTTTTTAATTTAAAAAAAAAAAAAAAAAAAAAAAAAAAGGAACGAAAGAAAACAAACTTATTGGATTCTTGTCAAGATTTATAAATAGATTAATTGATTTGTTATTAAAAAAAAATAAAAATTTATATATATATATAATATATATAACCCCATTAGGTTAAAACAACTAATAAATGAAATAATAAAAAATAAAACACAAAATAAAAATAAAAATAAAAAATCAAGACCAAGTATAAAAAAGCAATGCATAAAAACCAACGAAATGTAGGTTAAAAGTTCACAATGTATAAAAAATAGTCCAAGTTTTGAGTGAGTTTCCACATAAATAAACAATGGTCATGGTGCACAAGTGAAAACACGAAACAATGAAATGTAGGTTCTAATATGTGCTTGGGCTTCGGCCTCATATAAAACCTGCAAATAAAAATTATTCTTGTGTGCATTATGTTGACTTCCACTCCATGGTGTGATGGTAAAATCTTGGGTTGTATAGCACTAGAGCGATGGACCGATCCGTTTTTCCAGGAAAATACAACAATTTCAATAGAAATAAAACATTTTGATGGGTGAGAAATGGTCCAAGATGTCGATGTAATGGTTAGGTCATCTCATTTGTTGGGTGGAAATCTTAGGATCAATCTTAGCCAGTGGTTAATTTTTAAGCGAATTTTCAAATTATTACAATTTACAAAAACAATCCATATTATATCAGAAATTGAATATGTGGTCTAGTGGTAAATCATAATGCTTGTCGTGAGAAATTTGTATGTTTGAGTTGTTAGCCGGACATTGTAGAATTTAACAAATTTTGGAGAAATCCATGCTACCATGTGGCAATTCATCATTGGTCCACGTCGTAGCTGAAGATTGACCCACGTGGTAGTTACCTAGTAGGCTCCCACACCATTTCCCAGTCAACTTCCAGGTCATTGTCATGTCATCACCCATTCAACGTCATACAATCCAAATGTCACTTTATACATCTACCATGTGGCACTCTCTAGTGCTACCACATGGCATTCTTTAGTGTTGCCACGTGACACCCCTACACAACATTTTTCCTTATTTCCTAAAAACTTTAGACTACCATAATTTTCTCATTCGACATCTGTTTGAGGTGATTTAAGTGTCATTGGAAAGGTCTCAACGAGTTCTACATCATGGAATCATTTGTATACACATTTGAGACTAAAAAAATTATACTTTTTGGAATTTTATAGCAAATAAAATTCAAAAAGTCATCAGATCATTTAAAACATGTTTCTAATATGAATTTGCTTTAATATGGTTTTTGAATCACTCAAATTAGACATCAAATGAAAAAGTTATCAATGAAACACTGATGGGTAGTTCAAGGTGCACCACTTCCCAACATGTTAACAGTGTATTTCAATTTTATTTATCTTCCTTGGATTTGTTTTATTACCACTAATTGTGAATTTTTTACGTGTATATCAGATGAAGAGAGATTGATAATCTATCTCCCTCGATAATCTTAGATTTTATTGCAGATTAATGTTAAGTTTTTGCAAGTTCCGGGATGATCAAAGAAATCAATCTATGCACAAGTGATTTTCGAAGACCGAATTCCTTCTAGAAGAGCATGTCTCAATGAAATCATGAAGAAGTCAAGTTCATTCTATGTTATATCACATCCATCATGCTATTGCTCATCATTCATTTTCCTCTCTCTAAGCTTAAGAATCCATTCATGTTTAAATCCAAATTTCCATCATCTTACTACTACCAGATCATGACTTCAAAACAATTTTCCCTTTGCAAGTTTCATACTTTCCCGTCTCACCTACATTCGCCCCTAACCCATGAATAAATTCATTTAACTCACTTACCATGTTGAGTTATCTTGTTGTCCTTTTCCTTTTGGCAAATAAAGTCTTCTTGATAGTGAAAATCTTTCATCTATGGTCCTCTAAGTCATTACTTTATACTCGTGTTAGATGATGGGGGATTCATTAAGGCCCTCCTTTTAGCAAGTCTTGACCCATTGACTTCAACACATTATCTAGGATCAATACTAGAGATCTTTTAGTACCTTGAGGCTTGCATGCCTTAATGGAAAGTTATCTCACCAATAAACAATGGGAATGCACCAATGTCTCCTGTTTTTCAGATCTTCTAAGTGACTCGACTACAACCCATTTATTTGTACTTAGTAGGATGTACTTGGGCATCTTGACTTTCACTAACATTAATGGTAATTACTCTCATGTTTGTTAACAAAATTCATTAATGGTCAGTAATCCAATAATTTATTTTTGTGTTCAACATCAACCAAATTTATTCACATAGAAAATAATTATGCATGATGTGGATATGAATGGAGACTATATGGTTTCAGCAGCTTGCAACAATGTTCCAATAAATCAAGATTTAGTTCCAAGAATTCAACTCCAGTGGCTTATTTATAACAATAAGAAGGCATAAAGGTTCCAATTTCAAAATTTCATCCTATACTCATACAACCAAGAGAAGAAGTAGATCAGATTCTTTCACTTCACATTCTATGATCCAACAGTAACGACCAAGATATACCAAACACATATATTATTAACTTTTAAGGTAGTTGAAGGTATGTTGTTTTCTAATCTTTAATCAATAATTCCTTGAATGCTAAAATACATGCATTTGGAAAATATCACATGCAACACTGCTTTCCCCATTTTTCCAAAGACAAAACACACCTTCAATTGTGGGGGGGGGGAGGGTTTATATTCATTACCATTTGTCAATCCCATATTAAATATTCCATAACATCATACGCTATTGATCAACATGATTCTCCCAACTAATTGTTGTTCCCCTTTAATTCAAAGATGGATATACTTTGAAATTATTCAGATTATGGGCAAGGATCAGGTGATATGTATATGAATGGGTATTCATTTTGAACGCATTTTCAAGTATTATTTGTTGAAGCAAGAAGAAGAGTAAAAGAAAAGTGTTGCCATAGAAGAACCAGCACTTGTAATACTTGTGGTTTCCACACAAGAACCAACCACAAGAGTTGCCTCTTAAAAATATTTCATAATAAGAAGGCTCTCCACAACAACAAGCTCTTGAGAAAAATAAATAATTAAAAAAGGATTTGAAAGTCTTGGAGAGTATCTAAAAGTCACAAAATGACTTCTTGACAAATATTTCACTCCTCAAGGCCATAGAAAATGAGACAACTTCAGTCCACGAGAATCAATGCAAAGTTGCATGAGGACATGCAACATTTGTAGAATTGAGGCTTCTGTGATCCATCTAATTTATAAGAATAGCTTCGGCGTAAATCACATATGGAAAGACTTTGATGTGGTCTCCTTATACACTTGCATCCCTATAAAGGAGGCCTTGGAAGTGATCTATCGCCTAACTGATCCTGATACCGCGCATCTGGTTGAGGTGTGTCTCACTTCCACGTTCTTTTGTTTCGAGGGTGAGTTCTTTGAGCAGACCTGTGGTGTTGCCATGGGTTCCCCCCTCTCCCCGATTGTAGCGAACCTTTTTATGGAAGAGTTCGAAGCCAAAGCTCTAGCCTCAGCTCGTCTCGGTCCTAAGCTTTGGAAAAGGTACGTAGATGACACGAATGTCATCTGGTCCCATGGCCATGAGGAGCTGGTTCGTTTCTTCAATCACCTCAACGGACAGTCCTCTGCTATTAAGTTCACCATGGAAAAAGAGGTCAATGGTAGCCTCCCTTTCTTGGATATTCTTATTTCTAGGAAGAAGGACGGCTCTCTCTCCCACTCTGTATTCCGTAAGAAAACGCACACTGAGCAGTATCTTCATGCGAATTCCCATCATTTCCCGGCTCAGAAGATGGGTGTTCTTCATACCTTGGCTACTCGTGCCCTCAAGATTTCGGATAACGAGAGCCTGGATAAAGATAGATCCCATCTCCTTGATGTCTTTGAGGAAAACGGATACAGTAGGAGCCTTGGTCAGAAGGCTTTCCTTAAAGCCTCTAGAAATGCGTTAAGGAAGAAAGAACCTAAGGAGAGCCGTCTAGGTGTCCATCTTCCCTATGTCCAAGGGACCACGGACAAGATTGCTCGGATCCTTAGGAAATTTGATATTCCCTCAACCTTCAGGCCCCTCAGAACCATTCGTAATTCCCTTCGGTCAATGAAAGATCCTGTTAACCCTAAAGACATGAAGGGTGTTTATTTGATCCCTTGTTCATGTGCGACTCCCTATATCGGGGAAACAAGACGCTCCATCCAGCAAAGAATTTGCGAACATGCAGCTGACCTTAGGCATGGGAGAACAAAGTCTTCAGCCTTAGCAAAGCATGTGGACAAGACCAATCATCATGTTTGTATTGAGGAGGCCGAAGTTATTGCCAAAGTTGCTCAGTTCCATCATCGTAAATTGAGGGAAGCTATTGAAATTGAAAGAAGACCTAACAATATCAACAGAGATGATGGCTGGAAGGTAAGTAGATGTTGGATCCCTGCCCTTTCTTCTTAGTACTTCTTCCCCCCCCCCC
>APFE030692185.1:0-10624 GCA_000404065.3 Pinus taeda | reverse complement strand
GGTATATTCCTTGTATGATAGAGAAAACACATGCATGTACATCATCACTCTTTCTAGCACTTAATGCAGTAGCCTACACCATCTTGACACCAAGGCCTGCAGATGTAGTCCCTCCTAGACGAACTCTATTATCAACGTCTTGTGTTTTATGTTGTTGATTCTTGTCATGTTCCCTTTACAACATGGATATGTGTTCATTATGCTATTTTAAATGCAATTCTAATCACATCACAAAAGCAAAATTTCTTGGTTAAATCTGGGAGTTGAGTTCACTCAGATCAGCAGCCCTATCATCTTTAGAATGTATGTCCTAAAGGAGTGTCAGATCCCTAGAGCCACGAAAACCTAACCGTGGTTGGCGTGATTGGAAGGTACCTTCAAATGGCAAGAATGAGGAAGGTCTTAAGAAAGATAACCTCTGGCAAGAAAAGATATGTCCTGGTTCTTTAGCCTCCCAAGATCATGTGTAGCGCAGAGTGGACAAGCCTTTGGCTTCAATGGAAAAGTTTTTGCAACAAGTTCATCAACACTAATTGTGGTTGCCACCACTGGCAAAAACTGCCTTAAGAGACTCATCATTGAGATAGTGATAAGGATATCCCATACTCTAAGGAGGCAAAAGTGATGGAGATAGTGACAAGGGTATCCTATACTCTAAGGAGGCAGAAGTGATGGAGCTTTCTTTGAAAGACGAGGATATGCCATGTTCCTCAGATGTAACTAGTAAATATTTAGGATGGGTAGATGTCCTTAGGAGAAAAGGAAAGAAAGAAAAACCCCTCAACACTTGTGGTTCTCTATATCCATAGCTTTCTTTGAAAGACGAGGATATGTCATGTTCCTCAGATGTAACTAGTAAATATTTATGATGAGTAGATGTCTTTAAGAGAAAAGGAAAGAAAAAAAAATCGCTCAAAACTTGTGGTGCTCTATATCTTAGTATGTCACACATCGTAGACACTGCTGGTTGTTTTTTTGTTCCATTTACATTTAATATTTACGTCTAGATAACATTACTTTATTAAAAAAATTGAAAAATCTATCCTAGATCTTCACTTTAACAGGTCAAGTTTAGAGCGCGCCATAAATTCTGCGAACTTGTCATGCGTTGTCACCATCTTTGCAAATGACGGGCATTCAAACTTTTTAACAAACACATTAAACAATATGTAAATAACCTCGATCATGTTACACTGGTGTCATGAGAATTCGATTAAAATTGCATGCCCGAAATCTAGGAAACTTCTCTTAAGTTTAAGTTTTACATTTAGATAACATAATTTTATTAAAAATTAGAAAATCCTACACGGGATCTGCACTTTACATTTAGATAACATAATTTTATTAAAAATTTGAAAAAACTACACTAATCTGCACTTTACGTTTAGATAACATAATTTTATGAAATTTTGGAAAACCTACCATCTGCACTTCATTAGGTATTCAATTTTGCACTTTACATTTAGATAACATAATTTTATTAAAAATTTGAAAAAACTACACTAGATCTGCACTTCAGTAGGTATTCAAGTTTACCGACCGCCATAATATATAGGAACTAGCCGTCAACATCTTTGGAAATAACACACCTTTATTAGAAAATCTTCCTTTCGCTTTATAACCTTCGGCCCTGCTTTCTTTACTCTGTCACCCCGGAGGATTGACCAGCGTTGATAGCAATAGCAATGGAGAGTGTGAGCAGCAAGTGCCCAGGCTGGTCTTTCTTGCCCGAGGAACTCCAGGAGAAGATACTGGGCCTCATTCCATTTGAATATGTCTGTACGTGTCGCAGAGTCTGCAGGCCATGGAATGACATCTTTTCATCCACCAAATTTATAACTACTCAGTGGGCCGAGTCACCTCCTAACCGGAACCCTTGGCTGGTTCTCATCCCTTTCGAGGTTCAAGATCATTGTGTGGCTTATTGTTTTCACACACAGACATGGAAGAAGTACTGCTCCTCCCTTTCCTTCTTGCAGGAACGTCTGAGCGATGTCGTAATCAATAGCTTAATATGCGAGGGATCGGCTGCAGGCCTCTTCTTGGCGCGCATAGTTATGGTCTATTCCAAATTCTCCATATCGAGCAGAGCCAATACGCGGTATGATATAGGTATGATACCGGACAGAGGTATGATATTCTTCAATCCAAAATTGTTCAGCCGTGTTGTCTGCAATCCTCTCACTCAAAAGTTCTATTATCTTCCCGCCATGTCGTCTATACAAACAATCATGGCCATTGGCATTACAGCATGGGAGAAGAATACACATAAAGTAATGGCGGTGGGTAAATCAGGGCAAAATAATGAAAGCCAGATCGTGGAAATCTACGATTCCTTGGAAAAGTCGTGGAGGATTGTGGGGCATCTGCCCAGAAATTTTCAGGCAATCTACCTACACAATATCGTTTTCAGCGAGGGTTTCTTCTATTGTATGACAAAAGACACGGCCGAGCATAAGCACATTATGGGTTTCAGCATCCGAGATGGGACATTCGTTTTTGCGCCATTACCTGATGTTACTGATGCTGAAATATGGACGTCGCTGGTTGCCTGTGGATCGCGGATTCTTGTAGCAGGGGTCATACACAATTTTTCTGCAAATATTATAGTTGAAGAGAAGGTGATTATTTGGGAGCTTGAGCAGGTGACTGTGAGATTAGGTTTAAATTCCCCTTCTGAGTCTTCCTCCTTATCGTGGAAGGAGATCACAAGGATGCCTCCATCCATATGTTTAGATTTTTGGAAGATTATGCCTCACCTTTTCGTTACAGGAGTGGGAGATTATGTGTGCTTCAAAGTGAAAACGGATGTGATTGTTTATAGTTTAAGGGAGGAGTCATGGATTTGTCTTCCCCCATGTCCTTCCGAATATTCATTTGGAAGTGTTTCTGCATTTGATTTGAGAGCCGATATGAAGGCCATCTGAAGCCGAACATGGATGGCTAGCTCTCTCAAGTTTGTTTTCATTTATATAATAATTTTCGTTTTTAATTTATTTATCTAATAATTGTTTGTCTTATAAGTGGAAAAATTGACTTTCCATCTTAACCCACTTTTATTATCTCACTTATCCTGTTGGGAAATACAATATAGTAGATTGCTCTTTGTAAATATTCAGAGTGTATTGATAGGTTTTTACTGTTTTTCTGTTTGCTCTTTGCTTTTGGATATATTATATTCTGTTGGTGCTCAGTGAGTCAGTAATAGCCACAAAGGACTTTTACTTGAATGGGATACTATGATGTTAGTAGCTTTTATCCGCTATTATATTATCTGCTGACAGGTTACGTTTATTCACACATCAACACATGCCTAACATGGTTATTACATTGCACTGGAGTTCAAACATATTTAATTATACTTCATGGTCGAAGGAGCTTATCAATATTTTGCATTATATTGCACTGTAGTTCAGACACATTTAATTATTGTTCGCGGTAGAAGCAGTTTATCCTCATCACTATCCTGCTTGCGCAAAGAAGTTGCACTCTTTTTTGTGTTTTTAATAGCAATTTTGAATAGCTTTTTGTACGCCAATAATGTTATTATAAGCAATAGAGTAAATATAATATCAAAAAACCTAGTCTAGTTATTAAAGTTATAATTCTTAAAATTGTAGTTATAGTTATGTTTAAATCTGCTTTCAAGAAATGTGATCTTTCTTGGCATTGGGAAATCCAATTTTAAGATGGATTTATTTGTGTATTTAATGGGTAAGTCTAAGATGGATCTATCTGTGTATTTAATCAGTCAGTTTACTAGCAATTAACCATTAAATTGTGATAATGAATTGTGTTTAATAGGTAACTCTAATAAGAATTAAATGTCTATATTAAGTTTGGCAAGAAAATTATTACTTTGAATTCATACCTTCCTCTTACACTAGTGTGGATATCTTTACTTTAAGATGGATTTCTTTGTGTATTTAGTGGATAAGTCTAAGATGGATCTATTTATGTATTTAATGGATAAGTTTAAGATGGATCTATTTGTGTATTTAATCAGTATGTCTACTAACAATTAAGCTTTGAAAATGAATTGTGTTTGATAGGTAACTCTAATAGGAATTAAGTGTCTATACTAAGTTGGCAAGAAAATTATCATTTTGAATCTATACCTTCCTCTTACACTAGTGGGGATATCTTTAAATAAGTGATCATATTGACACTTGAAAAGAGTTCATTTATAACCTATAGCTTCATAAAACATTGTTAATAGTTTACACATGATGATGGTTCCTTGAAATCTTTTGGATAGGTTGAACCCACCAAAACCATGTCTACAAAGTATTAGAAATTAAGTATTTTTGGACAAACTACAAAAATTATAATTCTTCTTAAACACTTTCTCTTCATAATTTTATGTATCCACCAACTTCCATCCATCTTAACTCCGTATCTAACAAAAGCCAAGAAAGATAAATCTCTTGAGATGCAAACCTCAAGAAATTTCATCCCGTGGGGGATTGGTAAATCAAGAGTTAAGATGGATATAAGTTCATCAATACATAACAATGTGAAAAGAAAATAATCTTAACTCCATATGGAGATGCAAACCTCAAGAAATTTCATCGTGTGGGGTTTGGTAAATCAAGAGTTAAGATCAATCTAAGCTCATCAATACATAACAATGTGAAAAGAAAATATTTAATAGGGAATATAATTCTTTAGGTTTGTCTAAAACAGCTCAATTCCTAATACTTTGTAAATAAGGTTTTGGTGGTTCTTCCTCTCCAAAAAAATTCCAAGGATCTAACATCATTTGTAAACTATTAACAATGTTTTATGAAGCTTCTTGGCTATGAAGGGATTCTTTTAGAGCGTCAATACTATGATAAATATGATTGTTTATTTAAAGATTATTCACATTAGTGTAAGAAGAAGAAGGTATGGGATCAAAATTCTATTTTTCTTGAGTACTTAGAATAGAACTTAATTTTTATTAGAGTTAAACACACAATTTATTAACACTTTAATTGTTAGTAAAGTTTATTAACACATTTGGATCTAGAATCGATGGGAACGGGAGCTGCGAACTGCTAGGGTTTGAAGATGTGCAGTTGACGGATGTGCAGCTGACTGAACGGGCCAGCCACGAATGTGGGAGGACCTGCTGGTCAGGTCGGGGCGGAGTGTAGGACAGCGGTGCTTCTGTTTGTCAGGTAAGCAACTTTTTTTCCAGTTTTTGTGAGGAGTAACTTCTAAGGGACAAGAGGTGAGAGGAAATGGAAAACCCTACTGGGAGGGGAGAGATCCCCTCCTTCAAGAATGTAGTAACAGGGGAGAAGAATAGTGCGAGTAGAATGCAACAGAATCAGCAAGAAAACTATGCCTGAGTCATGGGAAATCTGTGGCAGAAAAGGATGAAAGGAAAATGCCTACCAGGAGCACAAAAACTGCCAAGATATGTTATCCCCAATAACAAGCTTGACGAATATAACAGCTACATGAAATATCATGCCCTGATCTGCAAATTCATAGGATATTGTCCTCCGAAGAAAGAGCTATGCAGATGGATTGACCAAAGGTGGAAAACGAAGGGTCACATAGACTTGAAGCTCGGAGCTCAAGGGTTCTTCACAGCCATTTTCACGAATCTGGAAGATAGAAACAGGGTCTTTGAAGAAGGACCATATTTCATGAATAATGCATGCTTATTCATGAAATACTGGGAGGAGAGATACAACCCAGAAAAAGAAAAGCTGGTGGAAGCCCCAATCTCGGTCAGGGTGTTTGGACTCCGTGATGAATTATGGGATCCTGAAATTTTGGAAGGGATAGGGAACTCAATTGGGAGCTTTGTTAAAGGTGCAGAAGCTACCAGACGAGGTAAATATAACTCATATGCAAGGATCTGTGTATACATGAATCTAGCCGAACCCCTCCCGGATCATGTTGAGGTGGAGTATCATGACGAAGTGTGGCAACAACCAGTAGATTATGAACACATCCCTTTTAGATGGAGTAAATGTCATGAATATGGTCATTTGTATAGACAATGCCCATTAAACAAGGAGGATGAATTGAAAAGAAATGAGGAGGAACATGAGAGAAATACAGGAAAACTGGAGGAGACTGATAAAGGTTTTCAACAGGCCACAAGAAGAAAGAGGCAGAGTCAAGAAAAAACTAAATCCCAACCTCAAGGAAAATATGGTATTACAATAAGCCAAAATAAGTTTCAGGCTCTTCAGAATGAAAATGAAGAGTATGAAGTCAATCTGGAAGATGATGAAGACCCTCAGAATTCCCCAATGGATATTACAGGTGAAAGTAAAGGGAAGGAAGTAAACCTAGGATGAAATTCTCAAGAACAGATGGAAGGAAAGGTGGAGGATTCGGTAATAGAATCCCCGATGCAGGTGGAAAATCAAGTTGAAGGTGAGATTGAGGAAGAAAGAATCATGAAACAGCTAATCCAAGAATGGAAATATTTAGATAGCAGATTCATACCTGAGAAACAGAAACAACTGTACAAGGAAGTATTTCAGAAATATAAGGAAAAAAAAGGACAGAACGTAGACAAGGAGATAATGACAGGACCGGACCAAGGGAATGGACAGACAGGAATGGATGGCTCTGGCAAAAGCAGTAGGAAACGAGGCTGGAAGCCGATGAATGAAACTATCCAGACTGTGGGAGAAACCTTGATAAACTCAGGCAAAGTGATACCTCTCGCAGAGGTATTCTTCCCCTCCTTCCAAAAGTTTTAAATGATTGTGACGAGTTGGAATATAAGAGGCCTGAATAGCAAGGGTAAACAGAGGTATTTGAAAGAAAAATTGAAAAAAGAAAAGCCTAGTGTTATGATTCTACACGAGACAAAAATTTATGTTCAACAGATTGAAGAATTCATGGACAAGAATAAAATGCATTATGAAGTTATGGGACAAGATGCCATTGGGTCTGCAGGGGGTATTGCAATTTTTTGGAACCCGAATGATATCATTTTAGATAGCTGGACTAGTATGAGCAGAATCCTTACTTGCCTTAGCAGAATAGTAGGAACTAAAGAGCAGGTTGTCATTTCAGGGGTGTATGGCCCTCCTTCTCGAGGAGAAAAAGAAAACTTCCTAAATAGTATGAAAATCATTCGTAGGTTATATCCAGAAGTTGACTCGATAATTGGTGGCGATTTTAACCTAATCAGATCTTTAGAAGAAAAGAAGGGAGGGATAAGAAAAATGGATGACTTTATGGATAAGTTCAATGAACTGATAGATGACCTCACGCTCGTAGACATCCAGACTATAAACGGGATTTGCACCTGGAATAACAGGAGGGGGGTAAAAATCAAATTGCCTCCACGCTTGATCGATTCCTTGTTTCTGAAGCTATCATGAACAAGGATATTTTTATAGAAGAAAAGATAATGCCTTCCATGGGGTTTGATCATTGGCCAATCAGACTTGAGGTGGACATCAAGGTGAACCAAGGAAAAAGACCTTTTCATTTTGAAACCTTCTGGCTAAGAGACCCTGAAATTATCAAAAAAGCTGAAGAATGGTGGAGTCAAAGCACAATCCAGGGCAAAGGAAAAATGCGTACGTTTCAATTAAAACTTAAAGAGCTCAAAGAGAAAATTAAAAACTAGAACAAGAAGGAGTTCGACAACATTATGGAAGACAAAAAAAAATTGGAAAAAGAAATCGAAACTCTCCAGCAGAAAATGATTCTGGAAGGAAGAACAGAGGAAAGCATCAGTAAGGAAGGGACAATTCTTGTCAAACTTGAAGAAAGAAGGAAGCAAGAGGAAATTCTTTGGCGACAAAAATCGAGAATAAAATGGTTAAGGGAGGGGGAAAGAAATACTAAGTTCTTTCATCATGCTATGATCAAACATAGACAGAGAAACAGGATTCTATCTATCAAAGATAAGAATGGGAACAGAGTGGTTGAGCAAGCTGAAATTGAATACGTCCTTATTGATCATCATAAGGAAATATTAAGGGAACCCCAAACTGATAGAATACATGCAATCGAGGAAATTTGCTCTGCCATTCCTCGTTTGGTCACTGAGGACCAAAATAAAGCGTTGATGAGAGCTGCCACTTTAGAGGAGATAGAGGAAACTGTGAAAGCAATCAAGAAAGGTACTGCTCCAGGCCCGGATGGCTTCACAGTTGACTTCTTCCAGGCAGGATGGCACTTCCTCGGAAAAGAGATTCTGGAGCTGGTAGAAGAATCTAGGATGAATCAGAAGGTATGGCCTGCCCTTAACTCCACTTTCTATGCTCTAATCCCTAAAGGTGATAATCTCGAAGATGCTAATGGTTTTAGACCCATAGCGTTGTGTAATGTTATCTATAATATTATAACATCTATGATGGCCAAGAGATTAAAACCCCTGCTGGATAAGTTAATTTCTGCTGAACAAACGGGTTTCGTTGAAGGAAGGCAGATCCTTGATGGCCTCGTTGTAACTCAAGAAGTTATTCACTCTTTAAAAGTCAAGAAACAGAAGGGTATGATGATTAAATTAGACCTGTCGAAGGCGTATGACAGATTAAGCTGAAACTATTTGGGAAAAGTCCTGGAGAGTTTCGGTTTTTGTAGGAGGATTGACTCGATTCATAGTTTGATCTCCTCCCCAAGTTTTTCTATCCTCGTGAATGGGATTCCCTCGAAAACATTTTCTGCCTCTAGAGGTCTTCGTCAGGGAGATCCATTATCTCCCTTTCTGTTCATTTTAGCTGCTGAAGGACTGGGTCGGTTCATCAAGAAAGAAAGAGAATCAAACAAAATAAAAGGTCTTAAGCTCTGGGGAAATAATCTGTGTTTAACTCATCAGCAATTTGTTGATGATATCGGGTTGTTTGGGGAGCCAACAGTCAAAGAGGTAAAACACCTCAGAAAAATCCTGGATCTTTTTGCGGAGACTTCAGGTCTGGAAATCAATAGGGATAAATCTTGTGTCTTCATATTTAACACTGTGGATCAGGTCAAAGCCCATCTTATAAGACTCTTGGGTTTCAGGAGGGGCGAACTTCCTACTAAATACCTGGGAAAAATTTTGGACTCTACCTCCAAAAAGATGAAAAATTGGAAAGGAATTATAGATAAGCTAAGCAATAAGGTGGCAAATTGGGCCTTCAGAACTTTAAATATAGCAGGTCGAATAGTTTTGGCAAAATCTGTCCTTCAAGCTATCCCTGTCTACCCTTTATCAATAATGGCAGCCCCAATAGGTATATGTGCAAGGATAAGAGAGATCATTAGAAATTTTATATGGAGAGGGGCGGATCAGAAGAAAAAATGGGCCTTAGCTTCCTGGTGCCAGCTAACTGAAAGAAAGGAGAAAGGAGGTCTCGGGTTGAGGGACCCTGAGACACTCAATAAGGTGTTGGGAGAAAAACTTTGGTGGAGATGGCTTAGGGGGGGAAATGATCTGTGGAAAATTATATGGAAAGAAAAATACAATATGCCTCAGTCTCCAGTAGAAATTTTAAGGCGAAAGGATACGCCGAGAGGGTCTTCGGTCTGGGACCTAGCTCGTCTTAATAGGGATCTGGTGGAAAAGCATTCCTTTTGGGAGATTAGAGGTGGCGAGGAAGCTAACTTCTGGGAGGATAAATGGCATCAGAAGGAAAGACTAAGCTCCATTCATGGTCTCCAACAGGTCCGAAACAGAATTGGAAGAGATATACCTCTCGTCAGGGACTATTGGAAAGTTAATAACCCAGAAGAAAGTTGGAGAATATGGGTGGATCTGACGGAGTGGGATGGAGAGTTCAACTCGGACCACAAAGCAGTCTACAGGAAGGAGGTTGAGTCAAGAAAGATTAAAGCCCGCAATGGTAGGGATATTCTCCGCTGGGGGAATTCTATGAAAGGCTCGTTCACTACTAAGGAGGCCTATTTCATAACCTCAGTGCAATCTGGAAACGAAGAGAACCCCGATTAGAGAATAGTTTGGGAAAGGAATTGGTAGCCGAAAGTCTCCATATTTATCTCGCTGGCATCAAAAAACAAAATCCTCACGTGGGATCGGATTCAAAAGAAAGGTTTTATTGGCCCATCGAGATGTTTTCTGTGTAATTCGGAGGGGGAAACCAGAAATCATCTGCTAATAAATTGTCCCTTTGCCAAGACCCTGTGGATAAATACCAAAAGATCTTTTGGTAAACCTGAAAATGCCCCCCGCGAATTCAATGAAGTGGTTTTCCAATGGAATAAGGAAGTCTTTCAATGTAAAGTAGTCAGGAGAGCTTGGGACCTCATCTCCGGATTTATCCTCTGGATGATCTGGAAGGAGAGGAATCGCAGGATATTCCAAAACTCAGAAATGGAGCCGGAAGTCATTTGGGGAAAAGCAGTTAAGCTTCTGCGAGAAACAATCTTGGTGGATAAATGGGTTGGGGAAGATTGGAAGGCCAACCCAGTGGAGGAAGAAATCCTGAACAGATTAAATTTAAAATTCGAAATGGTTTTTCATAAACAGAATACCAACCATGAGATGCAGTCCAAAAGCCCGGATAAATTCTACTATCCCAAAGAAAATTTCATCAAATTGAATTTCGATGGGGCCTCTAAGGGGAACCCAGGCGAAGCAGGCTTTGGTGGTATCTTCAGGGACAACAGTAATCAGGTAATATGGATTTTTGCTGAGTGGGGGGGGGGGGGG
>APFE030692179.1:0-19229 GCA_000404065.3 Pinus taeda | reverse complement strand
AATTTTTATTTATATATTCACAGGAATTTACCTATACCGTTATATATTCACAGGAATTTACCTATACCTTTAGGTTTTGAGGTGGTTATATACCGTTAAGTTTTGAGGTGGTTGGTGAGGGCGCAATTAACCCAATGGAGTGAAAGTGTTAAAAAATTCAAAACAATTACATTTATCAATTTTTATTTATATATTCACAGGAATTTACCTATACCGTTATATATTCACAGGAATTTACCTATACCTTTAGGTTTTGAGGTGGTTATATACCGTTAAGTTTTGAGGTGGTTGGTGAGGGCGCAATTAACCCAATGGAGTGAAAGTGTTAAAAAATTCAAAACAATTACATTTATCAATTTTTATTTATATATTCACAGGAATTTACCTATACCGTTATATATTCACAGGAATTTACCTATACCTTTAGGTTTTGAGGTGGTTATATACCGTTAAGTTTTGAGGTGGTTGGTGAGGGCGCAATTAACCCAATGGAGTGAAAGTGTTAAAAAATTCAAAACAATTACATTTATCAATTTTTATTTATATATTCACAGGAATTTACCTATACCGTTATATATTCACAGGAATTTACCTATACCTTTAGGTTTTGAGGTGGTTATATACCGTTAAGTTTTGAGGTGGTTGGTGAGGGCGCAATTAACCCAATGGAGTGAAAGTGTTAAAAAATTCCCTGTGAACGCTGGAAAAAGCTCCTACCGGGCTACCGAAATCACTAACAATACCTGCAATGAAAGTGGACGAACCAGTTAGGGTTTAGAAAGTGAAACGAGTCCGAAATATAATGCTCGTATAATACAGAAATCTAAACAAAAGAAAAAAATATAATAAACGCTTACCTGGAGAGAGAGTAGCCAGTTTTCCCGAAAATCTCGCAAACTCATCTGCACAAGAAAACTCCCATGAAAATTCGTTGAGAGGTTACGACCAAATATTGTTAAATTGGAAAAACATAAATTAGATAGACAAAGAGAACCCATTTCTTATCCAGAGATACTGAGTCGAATGGGTAAGAATTAGTTACCGTCATAATTTTTCTTCATACAAAAGTTCTTTATATCAACTATATACATGAATTTTCGATGTGGTTATGGGTAGAGAGAGTTACCGAGGAGCGTTATATGCTAGAGCAACCCTGATTTCATATTGTAATGGTACATTTGATATATCAACTATATACATGAATTTTCGATGTGGTTATGCGTAGAGAGAGCTACCGAGGAGCGTTATATGCTAGAGCAACCCTGATTTCATATTGTAATGGTACATTTGAGAAATCAACACGAGTAGAATAAATTCAAAATTGAAAAAAGAAACTAATATAAAAGAAAGGCCAAGGCTCACCTTCACGGCTGACAAATCAAAGACCAAGAGTATCGACTTTTTCCTCTGCAACCAGAGGTGCCACCTACAAATCATAAGCATTGTAAGAGAAATTGGAAATTTCAAATGTGTGACCTGCAATTTAGATATGGAAACTCCAGAAAAACACCGAATTTGAGTCACATAAACAAACCTAGCAAAGAATTGTCCATCCCTCCTGATTCACTTTAGCCATGGAACTGCAGGTTCGAAAATCCAATTTACAGTGTTCCATTGGAAGTGGAATTAACCCATAAGGGTTTCACCTTGTTGCAGAGAGATGCTTAGCTGCCTTACTAAAGGTAAAATGAAAAAATGATACGAAAGGAAGGAAGTGAAAACGGGTTAGGGTTAACATATAATTAATCGATATTGTCCAACAATAAAGAAAAATGGTCACCGTACTTGCGAATTATAGAAATGGTATGTGAAATTCAAGTGTATCTGGCCGTCTGGCTATTTCTCATTGGAAATTTTTAAAAACAAGTCACTAAGCCAATCATTATTTTAGTACATGGCAAGATTAACATACATGTGTGCATACATCACGATGGGTTCTCTGGAAGGGTTCACGACTTGACTCTGGCAGCTCCATCATTGCAACTGATTTATCTGACTCCACCATTCCGACTTCAACTCTTCATTCAATACGTCCATGTACATTCATTACACCTCGCTCAATCCAAACTCTTTTATGAAATGAACATCATTGCAACTGATTTATCTGACTGCACCATTCCGACTTCAACTCTTCATTCAATACGTCCATGTACATTCATTCAATGGCACCTCGCTCAGTCTAGCATTGCAAATTGCCGCCAAAAATTTTGAATTCAAATTTGTTAGTCCTGCCCAAACTCTTTTATGAAATGAATAGAGATGTGTAATCATTGTTTTGATGTGAGCAGAAGGAGGTTTTTTTACTCGTTGTGGGTGGAACTGTACACTTGAAGGCATCTCCATGGGCATTCTTCTCATATGTTGGTCATTGTTTGCAGATCAGTACTTCAATGCGGTGCTTATCGTGGATGTTAAGTGTGAAGCCAAGTTCATGGAGGATTTTAGATTAGATC
The DNA here is from genome assembly GCA_000404065.3 of Pinus taeda. Classification (NCBI taxonomy): domain Eukaryota; kingdom Viridiplantae; phylum Streptophyta; class Pinopsida; order Pinales; family Pinaceae; genus Pinus; species Pinus taeda. The sequence continues at coordinate 16,776 of APFE030692179.1, read as the reverse complement.
TTTCTACACCGCCATTAGTTTCTAGAATCACATGTAGGATTCTAGATCCTCCTACACCTCGAGTGGTTTCTAGATCATTCCAGATCTCCATCTGAGTCACATACATGACTCTAGATCCTTCTTTTGCCTCTATAAATTTGTAATTTATCTGGCTAAGGAAAGCAAGCCAAGGCCCAGCTTGTTATGTAATGCAAAGTGATTTCTATTCTCGAGTGATTGTTTTAACTATTGGGTTGTTTCTAATTGAGTAATCTTGTTGTTTCCCCATTTGTTTGTCTCTGTAAATTATTCCCTGCTATTGCGGTTCATGTCTCTGAGTATAAATCCACTATGGTCTAACAACTACTATTAGAGCTGGTATCTTGCTGCAAGAAAAACAAGGTCATAAACTGGTATTAGAGCTGGTATCTTGCTGGAGATTGAAAAGTGGAGATCCATGGAGATTGGAGTTGAAACGTGGTGTTTGTAAGTTTTTTTTACAACAAGCTTGCACGTACACATAATTTTTTTTTCTCAAACCAACATATGTATGTGTGAAATGTGAAAAAGTTAAAACATTATATATGTTTTTATATTTATTATGAAACATATATAACTATATGTTGGAATTTTGAAAAGTATATTTTAGAAAGGACCACGAATTTTGAAAAGGGTATTTTAAAAGGAGGAAGGTCAATATTACTAAATTTTAAAGAGTAGTAATTCAAGTTTTATTTTTAAGTGGAGTTTTTGTGTTTTGGGGCGTGAATTTGATTGAAAATGGAGACAACACTTATAGATATGGAGAAGTTGAGCAGGGTTAATTTTGCCCAGGGAAATCACAGATAGAGGATATACTGATTTTAAAGGATCAGTATTTGCTGATTGAGGGCACAACAAAGAAACCCTCATCGATCACAAATGAAGAGTGGAATAAGTTAGATAGAAAGGCGATTGCAACAGTCCACCAATATTTAGCAAAGAATGTTTATTTCAATGTGTCCAAACAAAAGATGACTGAAGGATTATGGAAGAAGCTCCATGACCTATATGAGAAGAACACAACATCAAACAAAGTGTTCTTGATAAAGAAGCTTCATAATCTCAAAATTAAGGAGGGTGCTTCAGTTGCTAAGCACTTGAATGCATTTAATATTATTACTAATCAGCTTGCCTCTATTAAAATCATTTTAGATGATGAAGTTAGAGCTATTTTGCTAATGTGTTCTATGCCAGATAGCTGGGAAAATTTAATTGTAGCTATGAGCACTTCAACAACTATAGGGACCGTGAAGTTTGATAATGTTAGCAGCAGTTTAATGAATGAGGAGCTGTGACGCAAGTCAATTGTGGAAAACCAGGGAGGAGAGGCTCTAGCTCTAGCTGATCGTGGTAGGAAAATGGATCGATGCTAGCAAGGGCGATCAAGATCGAGAGGCAGATCAAAATCAAGGAGAGGAAGGATCATCTGCATTCATAGTGGCAAACCCGGGCACATGAAGAAAGAATGTTGATTCTAGAAGAAAAGACAAAAGGATCAGAGACCATCCAGTACAAATCACAAGTCATCTAGCATAAATGAAGGTGAGACTACTACTGTAGCCATAGATGGTGATGTGTCGTTTACTGTTTCAGTAGAGGATGCATGTGTATATACATCTGGCAGTAGCTTTGATTGGATCCTTGACTCTGGGGCATCTCACCATTTAACCCCATGCAAAGATAATTTTGTTTCATATAATCGCAGTGATTATGGTAGAGTGCATTTTGGGAATAATCATTTTTGCAGTATTGTTGGAGTGAGAGATGTCCAAATCCAGATGAAGGATGGACAAGATATATTGTTGAAACAGGTTAGGCATGTACCAGAAATGTGCATGAGTTCAATCTCTATGGGACAACTGGATGATGAAGGCTATTCGATAAGCTTTGGAAAAGAAGGCTGGAAAATTAGCAAAGGTGCATTAGTCGTGGCCAAAGGACCCAAGACAGGAACCTTATACACATTGAAGACACTGATAGAAAAATCAGATTTGGCTGTTGTCACAAAAGAAGGAAATTCAGCAGATATGTGGCATAAGCATTTGGGTCACATGAGCGAGAAGAGCTTAAAAATCCTTATTGGTAAAAATTTATTGCCAGGTTTGAAATCCTACAATCTTGATCTTTGTGAGCATTGTATATATGGTAGACAAAGAATGGTTTCATTCCTTAGAGGTGGCCATGATAGAAAGAAAAATGTGTTAGAATTGGTACACTTGGATGTGTTTGGGCCTGTTAACATTAAATCATTATGAGGAGCATCATATTTTGTAACATTTATAGATGAAGCATCCAGGAAAGTTTGGGCATATCCTATGAAAAATAAAAGTGAAGTGTTTGGAATATTTCAAAAACTCCATGTTGTTGTTGAAAGAGAGACTAACAAATTGCCAAAGTGTTTAAGAACAGATAATGGTGGAGAATATTGCTCAAATGCATTTAAGGAATATTGTAACAGGTTTGGCATAAAGCACGAGAAGATTGTGCCTAGTACTCCTCAACAAAATGGTGTCATAGAAAGGATGAATCACACCATTATGGAAAAGGTGTGAAGTATGTTGTCCAATTCCGGTTTGGAGAAGAATTTTTGGGCTGAAGCAGTCAGGACCACTTGCTACCTCATAAATAGATCTCGAATTATAGCCTTGGATTGTGGTATCCCTGAAGAAGTTTGGACTGGTAAGAATTTGAATTATTCTCACTTGAAAATATTTGGATGTGAACCATTCGTACATATTCCTAAAGAAAATAGAACTAAGCTAGATGATAAATCTATGAAATGCATTTTTTTGGGATATGCGGATGAAGATCTTGGTTATCATTTATGGGGTCCAGTCAAACATAAAATTATTAGAAGCAAGGATTTTATATTTAATGAGTTACAAATGTTCAAGAGGACTGTAGGTGAGTTGGAGGTTAAGAAGGTTATTGACAGGTTTGAAGAGCAATAGGAAAACATACCACTAATACAATAAAATGAATAGCAAATTCAGGAGCATGAAGAACAACAAGTGGAAAATGATGAACAACAAGAAGAAGGAATCTTGTAGGAACTTTTACAGGAGATTCAACCTGATAATGTACTACCACAGTTGGTTCACAGATCTTCTAGGCCTCATAAGCCTTCACAAAGGTATCCTCCTCCAAACTATATTTTGTTGACTGATGAAGATGAACCTAATTGTTTTCAAGAAGCTTGTAAAGTCAAGCACATTAAAGAATGGAAGAAGAAATGAACTCTTTGCAGGAAAATAAAACTTGGGAGTTGGTAAACCTCCCAAAAGGTAGAAAGGCTCTTCAAAACAAATGGGTGTACAGGATTAAGCATGAAGGTGACGAAAAGGAGGAGAGGTATAAAGTAGGTTTAGTGGTGAAAGGTTTTGCCCAAAAAGAAGGTATTGATTTCACTGAAATTTTCTCACATGTTGTTAAAATGTCATCCATTAGAGTCATTCTTGGTCTAGTTGCTTTCCTTCATGGTGAATTAGAGGAAGAAATTTATATGGAGCGGCCAGAAGGCTTCATAGAAAAAGGCAAAGAAAGCCTTGTTTGTAGGTTGAAGAAGAGTCTCTATGGGTTGAAACAGGCACCTCGAGAATGGTACAAGAAATTTGATTCATTCATGTTGGAACATGGTTTTCAGAGGTTGGAAGCTAACCATTGTGTCTATATCAAGAGGTATGATCAAGGAAAGTAATCATATTATTGTTATATGTGGATGAAATGTTGATTGTTGGGCATGATAAGAATAAGATCAATAGGTTGAAGAAAGATTTGGGTAGAAAATTTGCAATGAAGGATTTGGGACCAACACAACAAATATTGGGCATGCGGATTATGCATGACAGGAAAAACAAAAGGTTGTGGCTGTCACAAGAAAAATATATGAAGAAGGTGCTTGACAGGTTTAATATGAAGGATGCCAAGCCATTTGTTACACCCCTTGCAGCCCACTTCAAGCTGAGTACTGAATTATGTCCTAGTAATGACAAAGAGAAAGAAGACATGAGAAGAATTCCTTATGCTTCAGTAGTTGGCAATTTTATGTATGCCATGGTATGCACATGACCAGACATTGCATATTCAGTGGGAGTAGTGAGCAGGTTCCTTACCAATCTAGGAAAACAACATTGGCAAGCAGTAAAATGGATTTTAAGGTATCTCAAGGGTACTAGTCATTATTGTTTATGTTTTGGTCATGATGATACTATGCTTGAAGAATTTGCAGATTTGGATATGGCTAGAGATATGGATACTAGAAAGTCCACTACAGGTTATTTGAATACATTTACAAGTGCAGAAGTATCTTGGGTGCCATGGCTACAAAGAATTGTAGCCCTCTCTACAACAAAAGCAGAGTACATAGCTGCAACAGAAGCTTGTAAAGAGATGTTGTGGATGCAGCAATTCCTGGGAGATATAGGAATAAAGCAGGACAGGTATGTGTTATATTGTGATAGCCAGAGTGTCATTCACTTGGCGAAAAACCCAGCATTTCATTCAAAAACCAGGCACATTTACTTACGGTACCATTGGATCTGGCATTTGTTGGAGGAAGAACAATTATCCTTGGAAAAGATCCATACAGATAAGAACCCTGCTGATATGCTCACTAAGATTCTACCACGAAATAAACATGAGTTATGTAGAGGCATGGTAGGACTCAGTGTGACTTGATCACTCTTATTTGGCTTCAAGTGGGAGAATGTTAAGTGTGAAGTCAAATTCACAGAGGATCCTAGATCAGATTTTTCTAGATATCGCGGATTCTAGATCTTTCTACAGTGCCATTAGTTTCTAGAATCACATGCAAGATTGTAGACCCTCCTACACCGCTAGTGGTTTCTAGATCATTACAGATCTCCATCTGAATCACATACAGGACTCTAGATCCTTTTTCTGCCTCTATAAATTTGTAATTTATCTGGCCAAGGAAAGCAAGCCAAGGCCCAAACCTATTATGTAATGCAAAGTGATTTATGTTCTCCAGTGATTGTTTTATCTATTCCATTGTTTCTAATTGAGTAATCTTGTTGTTTCCCCATTTGTCTGTCTCTGTGAATTATTCTCTGCTATTGCCTTCTATGTCTTTGATTATAAATCTGCTCTGTGTTTTGTATGCTCTCGTCTAACAACTACTCTCCACTTGTTAGAGTCATGATTTCCGTTACACCAAAACTCGCAGGTGTTAGTAAACATACACATCACTAGTGTTAAGCACATGCCACGAAACACACGGGAGTGTTGGATCAACACTGCCATTAACAGGGAGCGCAACAATGGACCAAGTGTGAAGAGTGAGTATGATGAAATGGTTACAAGGGATCAAATAGAGAAGTGTGTGAGGAATTTGATGGATGATGATAAAAATGGAGATGGAAGAGTTAAATCATTGAAGGAAAACTGTGACAGGCTCAAGGAATTGGCCAAGGAATCTGTGTTGAAAGATGGATCTTCATTTAAGAATTTAGATATGATATGTTTGTAGAATCCATTATGTGACTGTAAAATAACAAGAAAAACCAATTTTTAGATTCCTTGAGAACATTTGTTTCTCACGACCCACAACATGGATTTCAAATCGCTTTTGTTTTAAGGGGGAAAATAGTGTGAGGTTGCTGCAAATCAAAGGGGCGATTCTCATCCTACCCTTCTTTGAACTTGTCTGCATGGGAATGCAAAACGTCCGACCCAACTCTACCTCAGAAATGGATCTACGTCTTCTAAAAACATTCACTGGCTGTGGGAGCCAGCAGAGGCAATCCTTCACGTAACCCTGTTAAGACGTCAACTCTGGACATCACAGGGAATACAAGCGTTGACCCCTTCGGCTTCAACGTCACGTTGAACACTAGTAGAAACATATCATGATTCAACACCGAGGGAGTGGACTTCGGGAATAGAGGGTTTGTTCCTCCTCACAACCATCCCAAAGCCTCTCAGATTGTGTTCGTCATTAAAGGAAAGTTGTTTGTCATTTAAGTCTTTTTATTTATAATTTTCATTTTTATTATTTTTAACACTTTATCATTGTTATTGCTCAGAATTTCTGAACTATAATATTTTAATTAAGGGTTATGAATTATTATGATTATGATTATTTAAAATTTTGGTTATTTCTGTTATTATTATTCTAATTTTTTTCATTTATTTAAACTATTTTCATATAATAATAATAATTAAAAATTCTAATATCAAATTTATTTAATTTAGTATCAAAATTTAACTAGCTAAAGGCTTTTATATGATGGATGAGGGTGTGTTGACTTTTTAACTCAACCGTGAGGGTTTAATATACTAGGAATATGTTTCATCTGAAGCATTAACTATAGCTATAATTTATACGACGCATAAAAAAGGTGCAGTGAAATGAATCTATAATAGATCGTACTGATCGTTCATCATAAATGGTTGCACTTGGGCTCCAACTCACTGAATGGTACTTACGAATGACAAGTGGCATTTGTTCATAGTACATTTGAAATTGTATTTGGGTTATAGTTAGTTAACATACATTATATATTTACAGCAACTGTGGTCTCATGTGCTCTACCCTAGGTGTCATAAGATTGGCATAACATACTTATATAATTGATATAATTTGATGGCCAAGAAATCTATGTCAGAAGATAGATTTTCATCTAAGAATTTAGATATGTTTGTAGAAGACATTATGTCACTACAAAATAACAAGAAAAACCCAGTTTTAGATTCGAACTAATTGCACTGTTAATTAGTAAATTTGGGGAGCTTAGATGATTTCAAAGATCCGAGCATCCATTGATTTATATTTTATGTGAGACATTAACATTTTTAATGGAAGAGAATTTTATGTTTGACACACAATAATATACAAATATATTTACTTAACTATGATAATTCATTGGAATGGATTTTTTTAGTCTTATTAGAAGGCATAAACATGTCAGAAAACTTCTTTCTACCCAACTATCTTAACTATGAAATACACACATCACACATTGAAATATTAGAGAATTTTGTTTCATCAAGGGATTTTTTATTCATTAGGGTAATTTGCCTTACTACCACTATTATCTAGATGGTAGAAAGCATCATGAATGTGGGATTCCATGTGAACCATTTCAGCCTTGAATTACTCTATACAAACTTGAAGTTGTTGCTGGTTCCTGTGGTGGGATGCCAGAAGATCGAGAATGCACCCTTGCTTATGTAGGATGTCCGCAAAGAAACTAACCAAGTCAGCATGGTCCACTTGTTGTGTTTCGGAAAACTGGTCTACTTAATGTTGGAGAAGATGAATTTGAGCCTTGATAGAGTCAAAGGGAGATGACATGTCCACATTTATGGGTGAATCTCTCCGAGGGGCTACTAGCTCCCGTTCCTCCTCTTGATTTCCTCTACATTGATGTCCACAATGACACTAAGGATGACCTCATTGATGAAGCATTGTACATATTCCAGTAATATAATGAAACTCTCTAATGGATTCTCCCGATGAAGAAATATTGTGGCACCACACACTCTTCACCCATTCATTGTGCGGCCAACCACACAGGTAGCGATAGAGAGAGGCTATTCTAACTCCAAAGTCCAATGTCACATGAGATGTGTTGAATTTAAACTAATTTACAATCGGAAAACATTCAAGGAAAGAGATAACATCCTTAATGGTCCTGCTTCCAATTCTCACCTTCCGAGACAAACAAAAAATCAAATGCACCATTGAACCTTCCCTCCAGCAATAGAGTGAGGAGAATGGGGAGCTCACTAGGCTTGTGGGAAAGGATTCAATATAGTGTATGAAAATATTAATTACCCAAGTAAGAAATAAAAGAGAGATATTTGTTACCTAAAAGACTGGCAAGGAAGGCCTTGGGCCTCAATAAAAAATACAAACCCATTTTTCCACCACCATCCAAACTTTGATTTGGAAATGATAGACCAAGAACCCTTTAGCCAAACTTGTTTCAGCAAATAATTCACTCCAAGGTCCCAAATGATGGGCATGTTGTAGATTCTTGGTGCTCTATGGGTTTTATTTTTTGTTATGCCAAAGGGACGATTCTCTCCTCCATTAGAGAACCATATAATGGTTCCAAGGATACTCTCCAATACAAATGAAACTACCTCTGCACTTCCTAAACTCATCTCTTGGCTCACCAAACATTCCATTGTTCTCACTACCCTTGTACTTATACTAGTCACTGCATTCAAAATGTTTCTCAGCCTCCTTCCAATGCTCGCTTGATATCCCTCACTTGCATTCTAATCAATCTGTGTGAGGGGAGTAATACTCCTTGTCCTTTTATTATTATCGGGACTCACCCCAATTAGGTAAAGCTTCTCCTTGCAAACAAGTTCTTCTAAACATTGCATTTTGTTCGAATCCACATTTGGTGGTCAGCCCAATGCAAGGTCTTGGGAGTCCTCCAAGGCACCTAGATTAGCTAGCTAATCCACGATTTTATTTACATATTGTCTAGTGTGAGTGTTTATCAAGTATGGGAAAGATAGAAGAAGGTCTTTGATATGATAACCTTGAGCTTTTAATCTCCATCTTTGTATTAATTTATCCATCGGTGCTCCATTGAGAATATTCTGTATCACCTCGAGTTAAATCTAAATCTTCTTCAAGTTCATTAGTTTGGCCCTTTGCAACCCTTTTTCAAGGGAAATTACTTATGCCATATTATTTTTTGTGTGTCCATAGGGCCCCATGAATCTAACCATTGGCTAGCTCAATCTGTCCCTTATAATTCCACCAAACCTTGCAAGGCTTGTATTCTGTTTTGAGATCCCATCAAAGTTTTTTTTTTTAAATCCCTCAAGGGGGTGGGGGGGAGGAAAATATCTAAGGAGGATACATGATCCTTTAGACACTGGTGAATCATAGGGAATAACATGGTTGGGGAAAGTTCTAGAATTACCAAAATCGAAGCCTCATCTCTAGTAGCTTTCGAGTCATCCTCTATCTAGGACTCAGATAAGATAGTTTCCGTGAAATTGTCTTTGGTAGTCTTCCAAATCTAATATATAGAAGCTTGTTGGTATTTGCAGATGCCTTTGTTACATCTCTTCCATATGTTCTGAAGGAGGAAGCCTAGGGTGAGGACCCAGGCCTAATTAACAATCAAAGTTGTGGAGAGATACATTGACTAGTGTTTTATTGTTTCAACAAAGCTATTAGGGGATTGATGCAAATGACCAAAGGTGTGGTAAAACCACTCCAAGAGAGTGTTTTCTACTTGGAAATATTTTAGAATATGTTCCATATTCTCTTCTTTTTGCCAACAAAATGGGCATCTAGAAGGTCCAATGAATCCATTTTTGAGAATTAGCTCGCAAGTAAGAAGACATTTTCTACAGAGAAACCATAGCAAGTGAGAAACCTTACAGTAGAGTTTGTACATTCAAAATTTCCTCCACATAGGATCTTCAGGTCAAGAGTGGTGATCGACAACTAGTGAATAAGATTCCTTAATAGTAAACATCCCCACCAATTTATACCCCAATCGAAGCTTATCTTGACTCTCAGAGGAAAAGGCTCAATGTTCCTTTAATACATCTCTAAAAGGTTTCCACTCTGGTATGGCTTCCAAACCCTAATAGTCTGCCGCTATTTTCCACTATCTACACTCCTCATTTATGCTTATGTTCTTCTAGTAATCCTTTAATCTAATGGAATTTGGAGACTACATAAAGTCTCGAAAGGGATCAAAATTTGGATTCCTTTAAGGTTTAGGGAGTTTTTGCCACGATTCATTCCAAAAGAAGGTTGAATTGTCATTAGGGATTTCCCAAAAAAGGTGATCTTTGACCATATAATTGTTACTGTAGGCTAAATTCCATATTGGAGAATCTGAGGGAGGGTGTTCTAATCAAAGAATCCCCTCTTGGTTGTTACCTCTCCCATATTTTTGTTTCCAAATTTGTTTCCATAGTTCACAATCCCCTGGATCCAGCACCACCAAATTTTCACACCCATTACCTTATTTAGAATTTATGGATCTCTCAACCCCATCACACCATTTGGCTTTTGCAAACAAAATTTATCCCATGATACCAGCAACTATTTTCTTTGTGTTAGTTCCCTACCAATTTTTTTTTTCTAAAGATTGACACCAATTCATTATAGACACTACTAGGTGACAGCATGACCAAAATTTGATATATTGGGATGGCTTGCACAACCTCTTTTAGCAAGGCACCCTTCCTTGAAAGATTAAGAAAGTGGAAGATCCATGACGATAGCATGTGAGTTATTTTACTACAGACCTCATTCCAACATGTGATTGATAAGTTATTCGCCACCAAAGGAATTCCTAGATACTTCGAGGAGTGGGATCCAATTGATAAATCCATGATTCAGGGCAAATATCTTTGAATTTACATAGGGGTGTTAAAAAACTGTATTATTAATTTTTATTTATTAAGATACATACTTGTGGCTAGCTTACATGTTTCTAGAATAGGATGAAAGGCTTTAGCCTATCAAATTTTCAATTCTCCAAAGAGCATATTATTGTCCCCAAATTGTTGGTGTGTCGTTGAGAGATCAACTTCAGGGGTCTTTTTCCTTTTGTGTGACCCTTCCATTTTTCCTCATGAAGCAAAAGGCCTAAGTCTTCTATTGTGATAATAAACAAGAATGGGGATAAGGGATCGCCTTACCTCAAGCCTTAGATGGAGAGAAATTTCCTTGAGGGAGCTATGTTCATAAGAATAGAAAAGAAAGGGGTTGTTACCATGCATTTGATCCACCATATCTAGTCTTCAGAAAATACAATGGTTGCCAGCATCTCAAAGAGGAATTGCCAATTTAAGTGATCATATGCTATGGATAAGTCCATTTTCATCAGCATCCTAAACCTTCATTGAGCTTTCAAAGAGTGAAGTCTTTCATGAATTGATACTATGCCATCAAGGATTTGTTTCCGCACTACAAATTTTGTTTGTTTCTATCTAATTATGAGGTTCAAAAGGGGTTTTAATCTACACATCATGATATAGGAGATAATCTTGTATATGATGTTGCATAATTCTATAAGTCTCTAACGAGTTGGGTTGTTAGCCTCATGTTATTTTGGAATCGGTGTGAGAAAAGTTTCATTCATCATTGACCAAATATGTTGTTTCCTATGTGCTTCTTCAACTAATGCCAAAATATCTTCCCCAAGGAACAACCAATAGGCCTTGTATACTTCTACAGTATACCCATATGGTCTCAGTTATTTATTATTTGACATCTCCTTTATTATGGACTCTATTTCCTCCATCGATACCAGTCACATTGAGGCTTCATTTTTGTCTATAGATATTAGCTTTGGTATTACATCTGTGATCTGATTGATAACCTCTCTGCAATCTTGGTCCCCCTCCTTCAAAATATTCAAAAGATATGAGAGCAATTCTTCTTACACGCCCTTGTGATCAAGGATTCTCTCCCCATAGCTAGTGCATAAGGAGTTGAATTGAATTTCGCATCTATGGTTGAGAATTGAATGATTAAATAATCTATTTTTCCTTTCGCTCTCTTTTAAACATTGGATACGTGAATTTTATCTCCATAGTCTCTCTTCTTGTTTGTTCCTCTCTTCTAGTTCATGTATGATTATTACTTCCTCTATGGCCATATACCCTTATATTCCTTCTCTTATGATTTGACTTTGAAATTCCTCCATTTTTTCCTCCACTTTCTTCTTTTCCTATACCATATCACCAAATTCATCTTTGTTCAAATTCAACACATTTAATTTTTTTTGGAATCACTCCATCAAGCTATTTCCTTGAACCTCTATTTATCCACACCATTGTTCAAGATTATTCACAAATCCTAGAGTTCTTGGCCAAAAACTTTAAAATTTTAATGGGTAGTTCTTGGGAACTTCTTTTAAGTCAATTTTTAGCTAGATGGGTCAGTGATCTAAGCCATGTTGGGCAGAATCATGGCTTCTAAAAATGCATCTTGATTTAACACGTCTTCTAATATAATAAAGTGGTCCAGATACGGTTGTTCTATGTGTGGATCCCATTGTGAGTCTCAATGTCAATTAACTGAAGATCCAGGATTGTATCATTAAAGAGGGTTGAGGCTAAATCCAACCTACACACCCCTCCTCTCTTTTCTCTAAGGTCACGAAGGGTCAATTGGCTCTTGTTGATCACCTGGAAGGGTTGGTTGGCTCCTATAGGTTCCGTGACATGTGCAGAAAATCATATTGGTTTTGTTACGTCGGTTCCACTTCCATGAATGTACGTGGGGAATTGAATCAAATATTTTAGTTGCAACCAACTATGAAAACACTTACTCATGAGATATTTTAATTTATTAAAAAAAAAAAAAAATCATAAAATGTGACTAAATTATTATTATTATTGTTATTATTATTATTTTAAATGATAAATACATTAGGCATATAAAGCTAATGATTTTAAAGAACATATAACAAGATTCTTAAGTATAGAGGATTTCACTCCTACATTTATCATAGATAATTCTTTTGATCTTATAAATAGGATTTGTTACAATATAATGAGTAAATACCATATCTTATCAATAACACGAGCTCAAAAAATCATAACTCATGCAATATAACACTTGTTTAGATGATTTTTTTTTTAATCAATGAATTTAATTAAAAAGGAAATAAATCCTGACCTTTGATTTTTTTATATTGTTAAGAGTATTCTACAATATCCTACGGGGTGTTAAATCCTTACCATCCAACTAATAATTATTGATAATTAAATTAAAATTTTGCAAGCCAATTTCCAAAACAGCCATACCTATTGGCATAATAAACCTTCACTACCCACCATTTTCTATAATTCAATACATCAATTACAACTTTAACCACCATTTTTCTAAAAATAAAATTAGATTCCTTCTTCATTGCCTCTTAATCATAGATAGACTTCCTTCTTAATTTCTTCTTAATCATAGATATAAAAAAACCATGGATGTTATGCATATCAATAGAAGCATGCTTATACATAAGTTGCACATATACAGAAGTCATATATTGAAGTTGCGCGTATACGGAAGCCATATTCATATATATGCATGTATATAAGTTTTGCATATACAAAATTTGTGAATATACGAAATCCATCTTCCATAAATGTTTAGATTTTGTATACACACACACACACACACATAGAATTTTTCATATACGGAAGACTGCTTCTATATATGCCCAAATTCAATATATGGCTTATGTATATGCGCATCTTCTATAACATAGATATGAAATTGTGCGTACATGGAAGATTGCTTCTGTATATACACAACTTTTGTATATATACACATATATGGAATCCATCTTCCATATATGAACACTTCCATATCCATGTACATGTAGAGAAGTTGTACATACATAGAGCTTGCGAATATAAGAAATTCATCTTCCATAAATTCAAACTTCTATATATATGTGTGTGTGTGTGTACAAAAGATGCACATTGACAAAAACCAACTTCTGTATATGCAAAAATTTTGCATATACACTCATATATATAGAGGCATACATATACAGAAAATGACTTCCATATATATTCACATATAAAAAAGCAATATATTGAAGTTGTGCATATACGGAAGCAATCTTCCATATATATGTGTGTGTGTGTGCGCATATATAAAATATACAAATATATGGAAGATGCATTCTTTATATGTGTGGCTTCTCTATATGCACATATGTATCTAAGTGTGCATATACGGAAGATGGCCTCCATATATGCACAACCTCTCTCTATGCATATAAATATGGAAGCATGCATATAAAAAAGTTGCACATATAACGAATATGGCTTTCATATATGTGAATATTTTGTATATGTACACACACACACACATATGGAAGAGTGCATAGACAGAAGATGATTTATGTATATGTGTAGCTTTTGTATATGTACACATATATGGAAATGTGCATATACGGAAGATGGATTCCATATCTATGTGCAAATACATAAGTAATCTTTTGTATGTGCACACTTTGATATCTATTTTCATATATATAGATTATACATATATGGAGGCCATCTTCCATATATGCAGATTTCCATACATATGTGCATATACAAAAGCCATCCATATAAGGAAGTTATCTTATATATGTGTGCAAATTTTGTGTATGCACATATATATATGGAAGCATGCATATACAAAATATAACTTCCATATATGCACAACTATAATATATGGCTTCCTTATATGCACATCTTCTATGACATAAATATGCAAGTGTGTATATACAGAAGCCATCTTCCACATATATCCTCTCCCATACGTATGTCTGCGTGTGTGTGTGCATATACATAATATGCACATATACAGAAGTCATATTTTGTAAATGTGCAACTTCTATACATGCACGTAGATATGGAAGCATGCATGTACAGAATATGGCTTCCATATCTATGTGCATAAATAGAAGTTGTGCATTTATATAAGTCATCTTTTATATATGCATGACTACATATCTATGTTCATATATAGAAGTTGTGCATATATGGAGGCCATTTTCCCTATATGCACACTTCCATACATATGTGTATACACAAAAGCCAAAAATATAAAGAATTCATCTTTCGTATATGTGCATATTTTGTATATGCACATATATATATGGAAGCGTGCATATATGAAATATAGTTTATGTATATGTGCAACTTCAACATATAGCTTATGTATATGTGCATCTTCTATACGAAGGATGACTTCCATATCTATGTGTATATATTGAAGTTGTGCATATATGGAGGTCATCCTCCGTATATGCACAATTTCATATATATGTCCATATATAGAAGTTTCACATATACATAAATCATTTTTATGTATTTGATTTCCGTATATATTGTATATACAAAATATGACCTTTGTATATGTGCATCTTCTGTATATATGTGTGTGTGTCTGTGTGGAATAATGCATATAGGAAGATGCTTTCTGCATATACACACTTCCATATCTATGTTATAGAAGATGTGCATATAGAGAAATCATTTACTAAGGTCGCACATATATCTAAGTTATCTTCCATATATGCATGCTTCTATGTACGTGTGTGTGTGCAGATACAAAATTTTCACATATACTGAAGATGACTTCTTTATATGAATGTCTTTTTTCTATGCACATATGTATGGAAGCTTGTATATACAGAAGATGACCTCTATATATGAATAATATCTATATATGCACATAGATATCGAAGTATGCATATAAATAAGATGACTTTTTTATATGCACAACTTCTACACTTGCATCTAGATATGGAAGTCATTTTTCGTATATACACACTTCCATATATCCGCACATATAATGAATCTTTCATATATGTATATAGTTGTATATGTGCATATATGGAAGCTTCCATATATGTGCACATATAGAGAAGATTTCATATATATGCATAGTTGTATATGCCCATAGGATAGTAACAATGGCATATACAAAATCCATCTTTTGTAGTTGTACACATATATAAACATTGCACATATATGGAAGTAATCATCTGTATATGTGCATATATGTGGAAGTTGTACATATATGGACTATGATATACATGGAAGTTACACATATACAGAAGTCATATTCCATATATCCACATATACAAAAGTTACACATATATGAATGTTGAAATATTGAATCATGCATATACGAATGTCACATATATGTGGAAATGCATTCACAAGATTAAAATTAACCATTTTTTGTTCTTTGTTTTATGTGTGACTAAAAACAAAATTCATTCTTATTCTCGCATTTTCATATGTTCTAAAACACCACATTGTCACTTAGGCATCATAGGAGAATACTAGGTCACACATATGTGGAAGTCACAAATATTTCAATCGTCTAACTATTGATTTAACAGTACCCAATGGAGCAAAGTGGAAGGCTAGGGGATTTCTTCCTAAAGAAACACCTTACGATGTAACTAAATCAAAGCTATTCACATTACATAAACATAAGCTCAAAAATAGATAAAACCTATTTGTAATTTTTTAAATATAAAATTATGTTATATAATATGATAATTGACTATATAATATTGGATTTGTTTTAAACAATATATTTATAATGTGTTAGTATTTTATTTATTTAATTTCTAGGAATCGTCCTGCCCCACCTTGCAAGGGCCATTTCAGGAATCAACTTGCACCGTCTTACAAGGGTGATTTGGGGAATTGCCTTGCCATGCCTTGCAAGGATGATTTCAAGAATCACCTTTCCCCACTAGGGTAAGGGAAATTCTGGGAGTCGACTTGCCCCCCCTTACCCTGGGAAATTCCAGGAATCACCTTGCCCTGACTTGTCCTGGGCAATTCCAAGAATCACCTTGTGTTGCCTTCCCTCGGGCTATTCTAGGAATTACCTTGCAAGGACGATTATGTGAATCACCTTACCCCACTTTTCCCTAGTTGATTATGGGAATCTCCTTACCCAGCCTTGCAAGGTTGATTCCAAGATTCACCTTTCCTTTCCTTCCCTCGACCAATTATGGGAATTGCCTTTCCCCTCCTTGCCCCAGGAAAATTTGAGAATCACCTTGCCCCACCTTGCAAGGTAAATTCTAGGAATTTCGTTGCCTTGACGGAGCAAGGGTGATTTCAGGAATCACCCTGCGTTGTCGGGGCAAGGGTGATTCTAGGAATTTCTTTGCCCCACTTTGAAAGGGTGATTCTGAGAATATCCTTGCCCCACTTTGCAAGTGATATTCTAGTAATTTCCTTACCCTGAATTACCTCGGGCAATTTCGG
>APFE030692173.1:2000-19988 GCA_000404065.3 Pinus taeda | reverse complement strand
TTGAGAATAGATGAGATCCAAGTTCGAATTCCCTTGGCTTGTACTACGCAATCCTCATTGGAAATCTCAATCAATGATTGTGCAAATCTCATGCACAGCTATACTCACAACTGATAATAGTCTCACCCTTTCACCCACCTCTAACACTTGTCTCCACTGAACTATCCATGCACTGAGTTAACTGATTTATTATTTAGTTGATTTATGAGTTAATAATTAGTGAATTAATTAATAATTAATTCACACCACTCATCACTAGTGTATTTGTCAGTTAGACTAAATACAACTAGTTCAAATAAGTCAAACTGAACACAACTCCATCAACTCCTCAATCAACTCCACCAAACTCAATCACTTGAGTTCTAACTGAAGTCCATCATGCAATAGCTCAACTAACCCATAGGAAAAGTGTATCTCCTTCTGGAAGTTGCATGTGCCACATCTGTAGCTCGAACTGAAGTGCTACAAGAGGATAAGATAATGTTTATAGTCCAAATATTATTAAGAGCTAATAATACTCGACTGTTCTATTTTTTGACTGGCAGTCTAAAAATAGACTCCGCCCATATGTCTAAAAACATAGGTCCATCTATTTTTACCAACATGACCAATCATCCATAAATAGCATCCTGCAACTCATAGACCATGATCGATATGTCTAAAAATAGACTTTGCGCCAAAAATAGCCTGCGGGCCCACTTAGTGAAGGCGACTTCTTTTCTCTAAGCTCCATCATCTTGTTGCTTTTTCAACGCTCCCTCTCAACAAGATATGGATTATCCGCAACCCCTATCCTACCTTTATGGTATTCGAATTTTCTCTTGGTGACCACCTTCATCAAGATATCAACATCCTGATCCTCCATGGGAATGTATGAAAGTAACATGATTCTCCGCTACACACAATCTCTGATATGATGGTACCTGATGTCGATGTGCTTGGATCTATCATGAAATAATATATTAGCCAAGAGTTTAATGCAACTCTGGTGATCACAATAAATCACAGTAGGCTCCAAGTGTGACCCAAACAAACCAGCCAAGATCTTCCTCATCCATATAGCCTTGCATGCAGCCAAACTTGCTACCATATAGTCGGCCTCTGCTGAACTGAGTGCCACCGATCTTTACTTCCTGTTGTACCAAGAAACTGTTGTCGACCTGATACTAAAAATCCCTCGAGATGTCTCTTTCTGTCCATTGGGCTCCCTGCCCAATCTGCATCCGTGAAGCCGCATAGCTTCACCTCATCCTCCTGTCTGTACCACAATCCATATCCTGATGTGCCTCTGAGATAACGCAATACATGCTTTCCTGCCTTCCAAAAGAGCTTTGTTGGCTTAACCATAGCTTGTGAAAGTTGGTTAACAACATAGCATATATCGGGTCGTGTATTGACCAGATACATAAGCGACCCCACTAACTATCGATAAATAGTGGCATCCACTACCTTCGCTGAAGTAGCATCCTCCTTCCTCCAACCTCCAGGAAGAGGAGTATCAACAGGCTTGCAACCATGCATGTTGAACTTCTCCAATATCTCTCGGGCATACTTACCTTGAGAAACAAATAGTCCATCACTGCGCTGCCAAATTTCCAAACCCGGGAAATAATGAAGGAGGCCCAAGTCCTTCATCTCAAACTCTCTAGCAAGATCCTCCTTGCATGAAAGTATCAACAAATCATCTCCCATCAAAATCAAATCATCTAGATAAAGTACAATGATCAGCAACTTACCCTCCAGTCTTGGGACAATCTCCCATGCACTATTTCTGAAAATCGAATCATAGTCTTCCAGCATGGCATCTACCCATGCGGGATCCTCCACAGCTTCCTCGAAAGAGGATGGCTCAATCATGACACATTTGCTCACAAGAGAAATGTATCCAGTGTACCGATCAAGTGACTGTCTCTATCTGCACTGTGTTGTAGGTGGTCCTACAACCTTCTCTGCATCTTGAGCCAGTCGCTCAGCTTCTATAGAGCACTTTCGCCCTTTGATGGTTGGCACTGCAAGAGTGGTCTCTTCCACTCCATGAACTTCATCTTGTGGTTGATCCACATCCTGAAGCTCATCCTTAGGAACTAATAGCTCCTCATCTGCATGCAAGTGTGGTTCCTTCTCAAGTGAACACTTCATGGCTTTCTCCTCCTGAAATTTGATATCTCGTCGCACAACAATCTTGCGACTATCTGGAAAATACACATGATAGTTGTGGGGCGTATCAGTGTACGCCACAAATATCCCAACCTCTACGGTCGGCTCCAGCCTCTTCCTGGCATCCTTCGTCACATGCATGTAAACAGGAGAACCAAAAATCCTCAAATGGGAAATATCAGGCCTCTTACCAGAATAAGCCTCCTCAAGTGTACTCATGCCAAGTATCTTATGAGGAGAACGGTTTTGCACATATACTGCAGTATTACATGCCTCCACCCACAATTGAAGGGGTAGGCCCTGATCATGCAACATCGCCCGTGCACCACCCACGATCGTTCTGTTCTTCCACTCAGCAACCCCGTTCTGCTATGGGTTATGTGGAGCTATGAGCTCTCTTCGAATCCCTTCTGCGCTGCAGAAGTCCTTGAACTCGCCAAATATGAATTCACCACCATCTTCACTCCTAAGAGCCGTCACCTTCTTCCTTGATCCCTTCTCGACCAGTGCTTTGAACTCACATAACTTTGAGTATGTCTCGCTCTTCTTCTGCATGAAGAAGATCCAACACTTTTGAGATAAATCATCAACAAAGATCACATAGTACTCGTGCTTTGCTGTCGAAACTACTGAGAAAGGTCCACACACATCTGTGTGAATTCTCTCAAGGATCGTCGTGGTGTGACTATCCTTCTCGTGAAAGGTAGCTTTCACAAATTTTCCCAAAGTACAACCCTTGCACTGATCTGACTGCACAAGGGTGCCTTTATGAAACCCAGTAGAAATCTGCTGCAGTATCTTCAAAGATCCATGCTGAATGTGGCCCAATCTCTGGTGCCACAGCTCACCATCATCCCGACTCACCACTCCTTCTACCTTGCATGCCATTGTTGTACAACCATCTACATGCAATTGATAAAGGTTCTTGACTCAAACCCCAATCTTCCGGGTTTCTCTAGTTGTCTTACTACGTAAGAAAGCCTTCCCCTCGCTGAAGACAACATAATATCCCCTGTCTTCTAACATCGCAAATAGAGATAAGATTCTTCTTCAATCCTGGAACATGCATCACTTGCTTCAATACGAAGGGTTTACCAGACTCCCTCTCAAAGGAAATGGTACCGATACCGGTCGCACTATATCCACCATCACCACCCATCTCGATGTGCACTCCAAGATCTTTCTCATCGACATCAGAAAACAAATCTTGATCTCCTGTAATGTGAAAAGGCGCACCACTGTCAAAGAACCATACTGATCCCATCACACTTGATACCAAGCATGTGATCAGTGAAAAATCCAACTCAAACTGTGAGGCTAAGGCCTCTCCCGCTATAGATCCAGCAACTTGCTTATTTTTCTTCTTCTGCGGACAATTTGTGGCATAATGTCTGTGTTGGTGACAGTGAAAGCACTTCACCTTGGACATGTCTTTCTTCTTGCCTTTCGCACCAGAATGAGAAGCTTTCTTGTTCTTCCCCTTCTTTGCTTTGGTAGCCAAAGCGCAATTTTCTTCATCAGATGCCTTTGATGAAGATCTGTCCCTGGTATTTCGCCTAATCTCCTCTTGCACAAGATCAGACCAAAGTCTCTCCCGTCCTAGCAATTTCTCCTAACCATTGATAAAGTCCTGATAGGAATGCCAACTCTTCAGAAGACCAAGGAGAGCCAAGCTCAGCAAGTCCTCATGATCGACAGTCACCCCCACACTTCCCAGCTCATCCTGGAATTGGGTGAACTTTGTGAGATACTTGGGCATACTATCTCCTTTCTCACACTTAATGTTTATGAGTTTATCCTTGAGCGCCAACTTCCTCTGGTCACTCTTGCTTTGAAATAAATCTTTCAACACTTTCTACATCAAGTATGGAGAAGCCTTTCCATGCAAGCTGGATACAATGTGATCCTTCATGCCCTCCAACAGAATCCTTCGACACTTTGATGTCTTCTTTTGCCAAGCCTCAACTTGAGCAACATCAATAGGCTTTGGGAATTTAGCATCTATGAACTCCTTCAACCCATTATCATATAACACTGCCTCCATCCTAACTTTTCATGCAATATAATTCGAGCTTCCTCCAAGGGCATACTCCAATCGCAATCCGTTGAAAGACATTTCAACTTCGACACCAAGAAAACACTGCGGCAAATTCGAATTCCACCAGTTCAAAACTCAACCGGTTCTGATCTAAAATTCGTGAGAACAAAGTATTTCTCGTACAGAGATTGACTATATGGGAATTTATCGGATATCTCACCTTCCAAAAGAAGGATGAATCCAGAGGCTACCTGGCCCGATTACAGACTATGCCTGAAGAAATAAAATGTAATCACTTTCTGAATAATAGATCTGATGATCAACTTTTCTCCGATACCATGTAGAAATTTTGAATAATACAACACTTATTCATAGAGATTATCCTGATTATACACTATTTGTGGAATGCATGCATAATACATAACCTCCTCTATGATTGATCATCAATTTGTGGAATTAAAAAAGTAATCGCATGCGCACATTGAAACATCAATCACACATATCAACACAGTATGTCATGGGGAAAACATACAGTTGAAAACCCCCAACTATCTGTATATTATAATGATAGAGAACATGTAACAATACATAGTACAATACTCCTCACAAGTACTCAGTACTATCTCCACATGCTACACACAAACTAGCTTAGATCTAAACAAGTCACGGGTTCAAATCTCCTCCACTGTTTGCCTGACTCTATTGCACAATCCATGTTGAGAACAGATTAGATCCAAGTTCAAATTCCCTTGGCTTGTACTACACAATCCTAATTGGAAATCTCAATCAATCTTTGTGCAAATCTCATGCACAGCTATAGTCACAACTAATAGTAGTCTCACCCTTTCACCCACCTCTAACACTTGTCTCCACTGAAATGTCCATGCACTGAGTTAACTGATGTATTATTTAGTTGATTTATGAGTTAATAATTAGTTAATTAATTAATAAATTATTCACACCAACTCATCACTAGTGTATTTTTTCAGTTAGACAAAAATACAAACTATTCAACTAAGTCAAACTAAACACAACTCCATAATCCTCAATCAACTCACCAAACTCAATCACTTGATTCAACTGAAGTCCTCATGCAATAGCTCAACTAACCCATAGAAAAGTGTAATTTCCTCTAGAATTGCATGTGCCACATCCGTAGCTCGCCTGAAGTGCTGCAAGAGGATAAGATAATGTTTAATATCCAAATATTATTAAGAGATAGTAATATTCAACTGTTCTATTTTTCACAACTGGCAGTCTAAAAATAGACTCCGCCCATATGTCTAAAAATAGAGGTCCATCTATTTTTACCAACATGACCAATCATCCATAAATAGCATCCTGCAACTCATAGACCAGGATCCATATGTCTAAAAATAGACTTTGCGCCAAAAATAGTCTGCAGGCCCACTTAGTGAAGATGACTTCTTTTCACTAAACTCCAACATCTTGTTGCATTTTCAAAAAGAAGTGGAAGTTTCCTCTTTAATGACAACTCTCTTTTCATTTCTCATTCTAGCTTTCATAGCTAATAGGTTGGCCTCTACACTAATAGAATTACTTTGAATTTGTTCCAATGTTTCAGGGTTTCGTTCCCTTAATTGGTATGACATGTCAGTGTTAAACCATGAGGGAATTTGATTAATGCTAGGTCAGGTGGAGGCTTAAGAATAACAGAGATTTCATTGTATATGCTATTGAACCTAGTATAATAATCCTGAACTGACTCATTAGGAGCTCTTCTAATGTTATCATATTGAGAAAGTATTTGCAGAGGGTTTTTCTTTCTCTCCCATCTATCAATGAATAATCTATGAAAAGCAGCTAAATCTACAATATGATTACCTGGTAAATCTTTGAACCATTTCTTAACATCCCCAGTTAATGTTTGGGCAAACAACCTCATTTGGACATTGTTATGAAACTAGCTCACAAAATATATAGAAAAGATAGATCAACGCCTTAGAATTCAACCTCTTAGAGGTGGAAACTTCCTTTACATTACACAAATGAGCAATTCTTGGATGATACAAATGACAAAACCTCCTTTCTATATATAGGAGTCTAAGGGGTCACTATATAACCTAGCCAACCTAATAATAATAATATAAAGGCACAAAAATAACAATAGCGAGATTCTATGAGGCACAATAATAACAATAAGGGATACAATGACAATAGTAATGGGGGAATCACTAGTATTATAGGGACCTAACATGCCCATCTCCTTCAAAAAAGTGTTTTCCTCAAAACTTGAGTAGTTCTCAATTCTTCTGTATAAAATTCTCATCCTCCCATGTGGAATATTCAATGGGTAAGTTCTTCCACTTGATCAGATACTCTGAAATTAATCGATTTTGTAGCTGTCAAGTTCTTGTTTCTTTGACTGCTTCAGGTTCTAATATGATTTTTCCTTCCTCATCAAGTTCTAGTAATATTGTTTGAATTGGAATCTTGTCACCTATAACCTTCTTTAAGCATGAAACATGCAAAACTGGGTGCAGTCAGGAAGCTACAGGAAGCTCCAATTTGTATGCCATAGTACCTATCTTTTGCAACACCTTGTATGGATCATAATACTTTGGTGATAATTTATTATCCTTCTTAGCATGCTTGAGGGACATTTGTTTATATGGTTGTAGTTGTAAGAATACCCAATGACCTACATCAAAACTTCTTCTGTTGCAATATTGATATGCCTGTTGTTTCATTCTATTCTACGCCAAGGTGAGGTTATCCTTTAAGATTTGGAGAACTTGTTGTTGATGATCGTGTGATCTTCCACTGCTTGAACCTTAGAATTTTCTCTTAAATATGATGTGATGGATGGTGGATGATATCCATAAAGTGCCATAAATGGGTTCATTTTTGTTGCAGTATGGAAGAAAGTGTTATACCACCATTCAGCTAGAGGCAACCTTTTGATCCATTGTATCTATTTATTAGATACAAAGCAATGAAGATATCCTTACAAACATTTGTTTACTATCTCAGTTTTCCCATCAGATTGAGGATGATAAGATGAGCTATGAGCTAACTGAGTACCAAGGCAAGAAAATAATTATGTCCAAAAATTTCCAATCAAAATGGGATCTCTGTTGCTTACAATAATCTTTGGGTTTCCATGTAGCTTTTGAATTGTTTCCATAAATGAAGTAGAAACTGTACTCACTTTAAATGGATGAGATAATGCACAAAAGTGTGCATACTTGGTAATTCTATCAACTACCATGGCAATAACACTCTTTCCTTCGGACTTGGTTAAACCTATGATAAAATCAATTGAAACCTCCTCCCAACGTTGTCTTGGAATCGATAAAGGCTATAATAGTCATGGGGTCTTAATTGTTTCAACTTTATTTTGTTGGCAAGCCAAACATTCCCCCACAAACTTTTGAATATCCGATTTAAGGCCATCCAAAAAAAATCCTTCTTAACCCTGTGGTAGGTTTTTAAAAATCTTGAGTGCCTTCCTAAGGGAGAGGTGTGCAATTCCCTAAGAATCTTTTGTTTGAGTTTGGAATTCTTACATAGGTATAACCGATCCTTGTACCATAACAAATCATTTTTCCAGCTAAATGTATCAGATGTACTAGGGTCTTGTTATATCTTTTGAATGAGTGCCCACACTTCCTCGTCATTCTTCCATTCATCCCTTGCTTCGTTTATCCAATCTGGTTGGATAATAGAAATGATGCAAAGAAATGCTTCCACATCCTCATCCTTTCTTGAGAGTGCATCTGCCACAACATTTTGCTTCCATTTTTTGTAGATGATTTCGGAGTCATAGCCCACCATCTTTGTGACCCATTTTTGCTGCTCTTTTGAAGATAATCTTTGTTCTAAAAGGTATCTAAGACTATCATGATTTCTTTTTACCTTGAAGTTTCTGTGCATTAGGTAGGATCGCCATTTCTTAAGTGCATGTAGTATTGCCAGGATTTCCTTCTCATAAATAGCTTTGTGTAAATACTTTCCTTTTATTGGACAACTTTCGAAATAAATGGGTCTTTCTTCTTGCATTAAAACAACACAAATTCCATTTCCTGAAGCATCACATTCCACAATAAAGGCTTTTGTGAAGTCCGGTGTAGCTAAAACTGGTGCTTGGCACATTTCCTCTTTAAGATGTTCAAAGGCCTTTGTTGCTTCTAGAGTCCATGAGAATGCATATTTCTTCAACATTGTTGTTAGAGGTGTTGTTATTCTCCCATAATTCTTTAAAAACTTGTGATAATACCCAATCAACCCGAGAAATCCTCGTAGATGCTTTATGGATTTGGGGATTTCCCATTCCTTAATGGTTTTAATTTTTCTAGGGTCTACCTTAACACCTTCATGAGATACAATATGACCCGGATATTCTACCTCTTGTACTCAAGAAACGTTTCGAGATTTTTGCATATAATTGTTTCTCCTCCAATAGCTTGAGCACCATGTCAACATGTTGGAAATGATCCTTCCAAGACTTGTTGTATATTAGTATATCATCAAAAAATACTAACATAAATTTTATAAGGGTTTGAAAATGGAATTCATCAAACCTTGAAATGTAGAAAGTGCATTAGTAAGGCCAAAAGGCATGACCAAAAATTCATAATGACCCTCATGAGTTCTAAATGTTGCTTTTGGAATGTCTTCATTCTTCATTCTGATTTGATGATATCCTAAATGAAGATCCAACTTGGTGAAGTAAATTGAACCATGCAATTCATCCAATAATTCATCAATGACGGGAATGGGAAATTTATCTTTAATAGTGAGCTTGTTGAGCTCCCTATAATCTGGACACATGTGCCATGATCCATCCTTCTTGTGAACCAATACCACTAGAGCAGAGAAAGAACTTTGACTAGGTTGAATTATACCAGTCTCTAGCATTTCTGCAGCCATACATTCAATTTCACTCTTTTGGACATAGGGATATCTATAAGGCCTGTTGTTTGGAGGAACACTTCCTGGAATCAAATTGATAGCATGATCATGATCACGAATAGGTGGGAGGCCTTTGGGAGTCTCAAATACCTTGGAATGATTATCCAAGACTTTTTGGAGATCTAGAGAAATGGATGATTTCGATGTGGGAACCTCTAGCGAACATAATTGTGCAATTATGCCTCATTGTTCTTTATTTAGAATCGTTTTCATTCCGTTAGAGCTAATTATCTTTCTTGGTTTCCCTACGATACCCCTTAATTCAACTTCCTTTCCTTCTAAAGAGAATTTCATGAAAAGTTCTTGAAAATTAAAAGTTATTTTACCCAAGGGTTGTAGCCATTGGACTCCTAGTACAACATCAACACCACCCATTGGAATGGAAAGATTTGGGCTATTCAATACATATTCTCCCATGGATAGCTTGATATTATGGCACTTTCCAGAGAAATTTATGGTTCTTCCACTTGCAAACATCACTTGACACTGTGGTGCTGGATATAGGAAGCAATTCAAATTCCTTGGCTATCTTACAATGAATAAAATTATGAGTACTTCCCAAATCAATCAACACTATTACATTTTGCTTCTTGATATGCCCTTCTATCTTGATAGATTGAGGAGTGGTAATTCCAGCCAATGCATTACAAGATATGGCCGGATTCATTTCTTTTTTCTCTAGGGTTTGTTCCTAGTGTATATCCTCTTCTTTTGACGTTTCTTCTTCCTTTTCTTCCTCCTCTTTACAATCTATGTAAAATAATTTCTTCTCCGCACACTTATGACCTTTAGTGTATTTGCTATCACAACTATAACAAAGCCCTTTTGCTCTTTTTTCTTCCAATTTTTGTGGTGTAAACCTTGTAGGTTGTGGATGGATAAGGGTAGCAACACTCCATCTTTATGATTGTGAGTGGTAGGCTTCCTTGTTGACATAATTTTGCTTTCCATTTTTCTTGCCAACCTAAATTCCTTCTCCAATGAATCTAATTCCCAAAGGTGAACCTCATGTTGGATGTTATCTTTTAAAGTCCCTATGAAGAAATCAATCATATGCTCCTCTGGAATATCTTTTACCCTTATATTCAATTTTTGGAAGTCCTTAATGTGCTCCATCATTGAACCCTCTTCTTTGAGATTTATCAATTGGCTAAAAAAAGTGTTGCTTTTTGCATCCTCATAATGTGCTATCATTTCATCCATAAAAATAGCCCAAGTGACAATTTGTTTATGAGAGAAAAGCCATTGATACCATACAAATTGATTTCGTTCCAAATATAGAGTTGAAATGTGTACCTTTTGTGTGTTTTTCATATTATGGAGACCGAAAAATTGTTCCATATCTAGTATCCATGTTTCGGGATCCTTGCCATCAAACTTCCTCATATCAATATTTAGAACATAGCAGTTCTTCGATCCAACATTAGAGTCTATTAAATTATGATTAACATTTATTTTGCTCTCATCATGAGTTTCCTTTATTACCCTTTCGCCATAAGTAAGCATTTCTTGTAGAATCTTTGCCAAATCTATCTTCAAATCTGTCTTCAAATCTTCCATGCTTGTCTTCAAATCTGTCTTCAAATCATCCATATTAGCTTCCATGCCAGCCATCTTAGCTTCAACATCATCCATCTTAGCTTCCACATCATTCATCTTAGCTTCTACACCTTTCTTTAAACCATCCATTTTAGATTCCACGCCATTCCTTAAACCATCCATCTTAGCTTCTACATCTTTCTTTAAACCATCCATCTTATTTTCTATTACTTTTTGTGTGAGTGAAATTTGTTGCACTTGGTCTTGTAATTTTAATATATCATGTTGCACTTCTTCATATTCTTCATGAGTCATACTAAAGCTTTCAAGTTGCTTACTAGATGTTTCCATTTTCTTTCTTTGGGGCATCAATTATCAATAATAATGCTTCACTATGCCCTTTGAATTCCTTCAAACTAATTTTTCAAACCAAGCTTATGCAAAAATTTAAAAAAGACTACACACCTTTTTTCACTTTGTAGGAGTTTGATATTGAATCTAATGTCTCTCTGTAATTTTGGATCTCTTAGGTCTAAAATTCCTTCTTGTAGTAACCCTCTGAGTAATCTTTCTAACCCTATAGGTCTAATGTAGATTGGATTCTCCAATGAAGAGTTATGCCAAATCTCCCACGATGACATGAGTATAGACTTGTTCAGTAGAGCGAACCTGTACAACATGCCATGGGTCACTGTTTCAACCTTAGGCTCTGAAAATGGTACCCAAACAACTGCAGTTCATCCTCTTTTCGCAACTTCTTACACACATTCAATCTAACGCTCAGAGAGAAATTTATGACGACTTTCCCAAAGTGGCTTGTTTGGAATGTAATTCGGGGGTCTGCAAAAACCCTAACTTCCTCATATTATATCTCCAAAAATATAGTGAGATAGGATCTAAAATTTGGAGCGAGGTTCAGAGCAATTTCTTCTCAAATGGGTTTGTGTTTTAGCTTTTGAAACTTCATAGAGAAAGTGTTATAGCGAACATTCCACGATGACCCGTTTTAGATGAAATTATGGAGCTTTCAAAAAGCCTAACTTCCTTAGATCATATCCCCAAAAATATAGCAAGACAAGATATAAAATTTGGATCCGAGGTTCAGTAATATTTCATCTAAAATGGGTTTTTTTTTGCAGTTTTGAAACATCACCGAAAAAAATTTATAGTGAAAATTCCACAATGGCCTATTTGGAGCAACGAAACCCTAGAATCCAAATTTCTAATTCCAAATGTTATGAAACCAGCTCACAAAAAGATAGAAAAGATAGATCAAAGCCTTAGAATTCAGCCTCTTCAAGGGGGAAACCTCCTTTACATTACACAAATGAACAATTCTTGGATGATACAAATGCCAAAATCTCCTTTCTATATATAGGAGTCT
Source organism: Pinus taeda (assembly GCA_000404065.3). NCBI lineage: Eukaryota > Viridiplantae > Streptophyta > Pinopsida > Pinales > Pinaceae > Pinus > Pinus taeda. Next base: position 7,935 of record APFE030692173.1, on the reverse strand, counting down.
AAGGGGTCACAATATAACCTAGCCGACCTAACAATAATAATATAAAGACACAAAAATAACAATAGTGGGATTCTATGGAGCACAATAATAACAATAAGGGATACAATGGAAATAGTAATGGGGGAATCACTAGTATTATAGGGACCTAACAGACATCAGATTCATCTATTTCATGCAACTCAAAATAGTCAATCATTTTGTTCACATGTTGTTGGGCAGTGTACTGACGAGTAGCATCAAAAAAAAAGATTTTTATTTGATAATCTTGGGGCATGGCATGGAGTTGTGCAGGTAAAACGAGAGGTGCATATCATTCTATCATGGATTGGATTCTGGCTTGACTAGGGGGTAAGGTGTCAGTACTTGAGGAAGGTCTTGAAATAGATGGAGATGAACTAGATGAGGATGAGGAGTTTGGTTGGATAGGAAGCTGACGAATGACTGCTTTAGGGGAATGGACCATGGTGGATATTATCGGTGAGGTGTTAGTAAATGTAGGTGTACTTAAATTATTTGAATATTGTGCAGAAATTTCAGAGGCAACAGCAGTAAGGGCGGCTAGTTCAATAGACTGTTGAAGGTAAGCATCATCTATATGGCTTATTAATGCGGAGGTTAAAGCTTCTAACTTGTCAAAAGTATCCAACACAAATTTATCCAAATCTAGATGTATAGGCACCATCTTTTATTCAATGAGTTGAATAAAATTAGGGTCTAACACAGTTCCATGAATTGCATTCTCTGATTTAGTTCTAAATAATGAAATATCAAATGAAAAATCAAATGGAATTTCCTATAAAGTTGATAATTCTTCAGGGAGTGAATTTTCTTTAATTTATTGGCTACTACTTGCTTGAGCTTATATCTTCTTGGGTTTTTTTAAAATCCTATCTAAGTCATCATCTATATTAGCGAGGTTTGGATCTGGGTTTTCCCTGTTATAGTGAGTCTTCTTGGGAGCCAAAATTTTAACTTTTTAATTGTTTTTTATGAAACTTTTTAAGAACAACTTATAAAAATGACCTTAAGGGGCTCAATATGAAATTTTAAGGTTTCCTTAAAGTTTTATTTCACTAAGTATTGAAGTCCCTAGTATAGTTTCCAATTATGTTATCACTCCAAAATTTCTTCTAAGTTGTCAGAAAAAGAAATGATAGAGGTAACCACAAACCAACTTTGGAGATTAGGATCTAGCCTTCCTAATCTCAGAGAGGGCTCTCTCTTTTTTTTTTAACTTTGTTTACTTATTTGATTTTAGGCTAGCTATGATTGTGCTTGGGTTTTTGATTTGAATTTGGGTGGTGGGATCACTTACTTAGATGAACAGAGAATTGCTTTTACCATTGGGCTATGGGGTAAAAATGCTAGACAAACAGGACTGGATCAAGTTCTAAAAACATTGTCTACAGGGCAAGATAGAGGAGTTATTTCAGATCTCAAAGGCTTGATTGTGAAATGGTTTCCAATCAGATCTTGGGAGAAATTAAGGGTTCCTTAGACTAGATTATGAAGAGAAATTAAAGAGGTCAACCGAAATGTGAGAGAAATTAAGGGTTCTCAAATCTGGATATCTGAGGAAAACATATATATGATTAACTATGCAAAATAGAGGGTGCTTAAACAATTTCTAGTTAAATTTCTAGTTAATTCATTCAAATTTAGATAACATTTAAGTTTATGAAACACATAAGAAAGTAACAAAATCAGACAAAAAAAATACTTCACTGCAATAGCTCATCTCATGAATCCTATAGTGCAATCTTTTTATTACTTGGTCCAGTTTGTTGACTTGAAAATTGGTACAATAACCCTTAGGTTTAAGATCAAAATAACTCTACAAATGTATAGCAATCCACACTCAATACTTCGAATTATGAAGTCTTTATACAAAACAAATATACAAAATATCCCAAACTATCTTGGGACTAATCTAGGAGAGAGAAATATCTTCATGCAAGAAGATAGAGACAGCTATTGAACTATTGCTTGATATCCGTGTTATTTAGGTTCTATTGGCTTTGATCTTTTGATATTTTGCACTTTAATCTGCTTTTTTTTTGGTCTTCACATTGGATGCTCTATTTACTTTGACCTTTCATCTGATAAACTTTGACCTGGCTGACTTGTCAATATCCTTTTATTGTGCCCTTTTACTTTTACTATACATTTTACATTTTTACTGTGTATTTCTAAAGTAAATCATTTAGTTTTTCCCATGTCTCAGCATCTGGTAATTGGATATCAAGCATCTTTCTGTAGATCTCATCTACCTCTGTATACTTGGCAAAAGTAGGCCTATTGACAAAAAGGTGTTTTACCTCATGCTAGAGGTAAAAGAAATTCTCAAAAGTTTATACAACACTTTTCCAGTAGGTATACCCTTCATGGATGAAGTATTTAACTGATCTCTGGCCACTTCTCTGATCTTTTTATTATAGCCCTCTTGGGTCATTAATTTTTCGTTTATAACCAATGGATTTGGTAAACCCTTTTGCCTCAAAATTTCGAAATTCACCATGAATCTATTAATGGCCAATTGCATGGTTTGGTACTTATCCTCTAGGTTTAGCATCAAATTCCTCTTGGTGAGGACCCTCTTCACTTCCAAAATTGTACATGTTCTATCAGGTATCTCCAATTCCTGCAACTCATACCTATTCTTGGAGTTGAGGAAGTGAATGATCCTTGTAGATTCCTTTGGCATGTCTCCAAGTTCTGCTTTGACTCTTTTAATGGCTTCTGTAGCCTGCTTTATTAGATCAATTTATTCCAAAATAACCTGGATGGATGGCCAAATATCATTTTAGAGTCAATGATATTGGCCCATAGTTGCTCCTTAGCCTAACCTGGAGGTTCTTTCAATGTCAGTTCTTTCTCTAGGCTTTTGATACTTTCGGTCATCCTCGTGGACTTTTGTTGTTATTCTTTATGCATGATTTGGGCTAGTTTGTAGTATGTTTCCAGGCTGGTCACTTTTTCCTTAAGCCTATTCATCTCAGTGGTCTGAATGAACATTTCTTCCATTGCTTTAACCAACTTGTTTGCCTCATCACATGTAGATCCTATCATTGTATACCCTGTTGCTGATGTATTTGATGTAGATGCTGGCAGTGTTGTGGCCATTGGAGCTATGGGAGCTAAGGATGCTACCAAAGTAGAAGGTACAATAGTGGTAACTGTTGGGATTAAAGTTGCAAGAGCATCATTAATACTAGCTTGTTTGAGTTGAATCAAGCTATCCAATTCTTTCTCCATCTCCTTTAGCTAATCATGTTGAAAATAGCAACAAGAAATGATAAAAATAGAATCTAGAATATTCCAATTTCAATTTGTCCTCAAATTAAAATTGAATTTAGTCTCACTAGCTGCTTGGAATTAATTAATTAATTCATTATGGATTAATTAGTTGGAGAAATTCAAGTTAGAAGTCTTTCTACAGTCATGCAATAGTTATCCCTTAAATTAAGGATATTATCCCTTAATTAAGGAGATAAGATTGAGTTATATTTGAGTTGTAATTAGTTAACTCAGTTTATTGAGTTAAGTCCAGTTAAATTAGTTACAAACTATTTGAGGAACTAATTGTGAATTATCAGTCAGTTGATGCATGCATGCAATCAACCAGTGTATAAAATCTAACTCTGGATTAACTCGATAATGAAATATACCAAAGAAAATACTATAATCTACTTCTACTATCACTTTGTGGAAGCATAAATGTTTGAGCAAGAATGAGCTGAACACATATAACCAGAAGAAGAATCAATGCACATGAAACACAGAAAATACTCAAGGGAAAGCCTCAGGTAAAAACCCCACTATCTGTACTATCATACAAGGTGGAAATATATTAGAATTACACAAAGCCTTAGCTCTCATAGCTAGCCATCTCTTAGTACAATCCTCTTGGATGCTCCCAGGAAAGCAAGGCTTATCACAAACCTTCTCCTCTGTCTTCCAAGCCTCCTATTTCATTGCCCATTTTCTCCTAGGTGATCCTCCTATTACCAAATGTAACACTGATCTCACACCCTGTAAAACTGCGCAATCGTTAGGCCCCTATACTACTAGGGTAACCCCTTATTGTTATTAGTACAACCCACTTATTATATTGATGTAACCATGTAGTGCCCATATTGTTACTATTGTGCCCCATAGAAGCCCACTATTGTTATTATTATGCCCTTACATTATTATTGTTATGTCGGCTCTAACTATATTATAACCCCTTAGACTCCTATATATAGAAAGGAGGTCTTTTCATTTTTATCATCCAAGAATTGTTCATTTGTGTAATGTAAAGGAGGTTGCCCCCTTGAAGAGGCTAAATTCTAAGGCGTTCAACTATCTTTTCTATATTTTGGTGAGCTCGTTTCAACACATTTGGAATCAGAGCTTTTGGATTCTAGGGTTTCACTGCTCCAAATAGGTCATCGTGGCATTTTCATTATAACCTTTTTTCTACGATGTTTCAGAAGAGAAAAAAAAAACTTGAGACGAAATCAAATTAAACCTCAGGTTTTAATTTTAGAGCTTTTCGTGCTAGATTTGCAGAGATATGATCTGAGGAAGTTGGTATTTTTGCAGACTCCTCAATTACATTCCAAACAGGTGACCTGGGGAAAATCATCATAAATTTCTCTCTGAGCATTAGATTGAAATTTCCTAAGAAGGTACAGAAAGAGGACAGACTGTAGTTTCTTGTGTATAAGTTTCAGAGCCAAAGGTCGAAACAGGGACACGTGGCATGTTGTATAAGTTCTTTATACTAAAATAGTCTATAATCAGGTCACTATGGGAGATTTGGCATAACTCTTCCTTGGAGAATCCAATTTGGATCATACTAGTGCCATTAGAAAGAGGACACAGAGGGCTACTGCAGGTCGTAATTTCAAAACTTAATGATTTGAAATTACAAAGATATGTCAGAGGCAATATCGAACTCCTACAAAGTGAAAAAAAGTGTGTAGATTTTTTAAAATTCTTGCTTAATCTTGGTTTGAAAAATTATTTTGAATGTATTCAAAGGGCATAGTAAAGCATTATTATCGGTAACTGATGCCCCATTGAAATAAAATGCAAACACCTAGTAAACAACCTGAAAGCTCTAGCATGACTCATGAAGAAGAGCAAGAAATGTTACATGATATATCAAAATTACAAGACCAAGTGAAACAAATGTCACTCTCACAAAAGCTAACAGAAGCTAAGATAAATGGCATGGAACCTAAGATGAATGGCATGGAACCTAATATGGACAATTTGAAGATAGATTTGAACACAAATTTGAAGACAATTATGGCATATTTGAAGACAGATTTGACAAATTTTCTACAAGAAATACTTACTAATGGTGAAAGGGCAGTAAAGGAAACTCATGATGCGAACAAAAGAAATGTTAATCATGATTTCATAAACTCTAATGTTGGATTGAAGACTCACCATATTCCAAAAATCAATATGAGGAAGTTTGATGGCAAGGATCCCGCAACATGGATATTACAGATGGAGCAATTTTTTGATCTCAATAATGTGCTAAACACACAAAAAGTATGTATTACAATTTATATTTGGAACCAAATTAGTTCGTATGGCATCAATGCCTTTGCTCTCGTAAAAAAATTATCACTTGGGAAATTTTTCCAGAAGAATTGACAGCACATTATGAGGATACAAAAAGCAACACTTTTTTTAGCCAATTGATAAGTCTCAAACAAAATGTTTCATTAATGGAGCACATTGAGGAGTTCCAAAAATTGAACATAAGGGTAAAATATATTCCAGACGAGCATAAGATTGATGTGTTCATAGGGACTTTAAAGGATAATATCCAACATGATGTTTGCCTTTGGGAACCTGATTCATTAAAGAAGGCATTTAGGTTAGCAAGAAAAATGGAAAGAAAAATTATGGCAACCAGGAAGCATACCACTCA
>APFE030692169.1:0-21792 GCA_000404065.3 Pinus taeda | reverse complement strand
GGAGGGTTGTGTTACACAACAGGGGGACATGGGGGTCAAATGTGATTCACATGTTTACACCATTACCTTGTATATGCAAACAATTTTCCCTTGTGCAGGTGTAAGGCCCTTAGTAGACATCATTATACTTATTGCAGCCCCAATCCCCACTATCTCCTCGTGCAATGGATCCTAAACTTGTAACATGCTTTTAAATATGATATTCATCATTAGTATGAACATTTTCATAGGGTTTTGAGGTTGTTTCTATGGACATATCATATATGTGAAGATGCAATTGAATGCAAAGAAGTTGAGAATATGTAGAATATTTGCAAGAAACCCTTCTCCAAGAGTTGAAACAAATCACACATTTTCCACTTGCAAACCATCACCTTGTACCTTCAAAACTTTACTCTCCAAACCTACAGTAACACCCTACAGGACTATCTTTTTTTCAGAAGTTGATTTATACAACTTGCAAACTAACCCCCAAGGTCACAATGTCTTTTATTGTAGCTTCCTTTGTAATGCAAATCTTTGAACTTGATCTTTGAGATTTAAACCTCCCCCTTTGAAGTTTATGGTCACCATCAACTTCCAAGTAATGGTATTTATGTTGGGCTTAGTGTACCACTTTTTGGATCAACGATGATATCATTTCTTTGTAACTTGGAACGATTCTATCTCTCCTCATATAACAGAATCTGGATTGGGTTTTTTCACTTACTTTTGATGCAACATTTCTTGTTGATTAGGATTTTCATTTAACCAGGGTGATGTGAATAACTACCCAGGTTTAAATTGAATATGCACCCATGTGCAGTATGATGTCATTTTTTCCCATGTAACGAAGTTTGAAAGTACCCCACCCTCCGATCCTGTAGGCAAGGGTAAGATATTTTGTTTATCTGTTTTTGACTAAGTGGAGTGTTCACTATAAATATTGATGTTTCAATTTTTTTTTTTATATAGTTTGTTTTGAGAAAGTTTGAGTAACAATATGAATAATTGTGAAAACTTACATTGTAACTTCATTTGAACATCCAAAAATATTTCAAAAAATTAAAGTAAGAACATGAATAACTATGAAAACATATACACAAGGAATTATAAATTCATTTGAATATCCAAAGATAATAATTTATGTATCCAAAATTGAGTTGTTGTAAATTGATTTGTATACCTCATGCCTATAATTGATTATGTATGTATACAAATTTGTAAAGCATAGGTTCATTCATATATCAAATTTTCTGGTGCACTTTGAGTTATAGTAGACTATGGGAAACCTCCTCTACTAGCACCAAAAAACTGTGAAGTTTGATCATAGTACTCTTTCCATGCTTTATTGTGTGGTAAATGGGTTGTTATTACATATGTCCTCTCCTAGGTGCCTGCTTGCCAAAATCCATGGATCATGATAGTGGATGGAGGAAACACTTTTTTTTGCAAAGCATGTGGAATTCCAAAGGGATCAGTGGGCGGAGGTGTGTCTCCAGGATCTCCCAGATGGCTTGAGACTGGTTTGATTTAAATGTAATGAAGGGTAGGTGAAGAGATAAGGATGACACACGATGAGTTAATCCCCAAAGTTTGAAGTTAGACATTTGGACAAATTGGATTACCTCTTTATTGATTTAACTTGGTGAAAGAGAGACATCTAATTCTATTGCTGCATTATGAGACTCACGAAATTGCCTAAATTACGTGTGTATTTCCTCAGAAGAGAGAGACTTTTTTTGCTGCATTATGAGACTGAAGAAATCACTTAAATTGATTGTTACCTGAGAAGGGGATGAGGTGGAAGATATGACTAGGTTGCCTGATAAGACGAGGCAACTTCAATTTTTAAAATCCATACACAAATTCAGTACATAAATCTATTTTCTCTCATGGAAGCTATGGGATATTTAAAACTTCAGCATAAAAATCTAATGGCTTTGGAATAATTGGTGAGAAACAAACAAAAAGAGTGAGTTCTAAATATTCAAATCCAGAATTGAGATTGTTATGGACTTGTATTCCATTTGTATTTGTTCAATCTCCAAATAAAACTTGGAAGTGATAATTAATGAGAAACAATCATCTTATGATCAACAAAGTAAAATTAGTTGTTCGGAGTAGGGTGCTTGAGCAATATTTTAGACTTTCAGCTAAATAAGTCACAAGGTTTACCATTATGAACATTGATGTAGGAAACATGGTCCTTTTTGGTTGTGCAAAAAAAATAGATTTATAATTCAAAGCTGTAGAAATGTTATCACGTATATCGAGAATGTTTATGTTTAGATTTAATAACAAGGTTCCAAGTCATTATGACAAAAAAATCCCAATTATTCAAGACAAACTCAATTAATTATCAATTTAATAATAATAAAATAATTTCCATTTTTTCCTTATTACTTTATAAAAGGGATATTGTGTCCTTATTCTATTTTATTTCTTTGGAATTTTTGGCGGGAAACATTTATTTTTGGGTGAAATCTTGCTTTTTGTTTTTGAATTCAGCTCTTAAAAAACTGCCACTATTATACAAAATTCACAAATCAAATTTTTGATTCCAATGAATTGCAAACAAATTGTGTGGGAAAATTTGACCAAACAAATAATAATAGCCAAAAACTGTTGAAAACATACACTACGACCTATAAAAATGCACATCGAACTGTAAACACACTTGGCCTCTTCGAATGCAATTATTTTTTCATTTGGTTCTTTGTTTGCTTATCTCAACTTCTTGCGATGTGAGTCTTCTATAGTTGTGTTGTATGTGCCTTAACATATCATTTTCTTATGTTCTTGTCACTGATAGCATCCATCCATTAACCAACCATATATGTGTTTGGTGACTTGCAAAAATTTCACATGCGACATTGCCATGAAAACGTCCATGTAGCTGGAGAGAGGATATAAAATTTTGCAGTGCATTACCTATGGTTGTGGGTATTTTGCCCATACTATATGTTGTGATCCTTGTTAGGTAGGTTTAATTTTTAATTTTTGGAGGTTGTGGTGCTGCTTGCAAGTATTTTATTATTTTTTTGGAAATTTAGAATTCAATTATATTATTAAAGTTATTATAATTTTAAATATTTTATTTTAAAAAATTAATCTTTTTTTAATAAATAATTTTAGTAAGCTTGGCAGATCCTTTCTATTCCATTTTAAAAAATAGGCAGGAATTACATCAACATCATCCATAATTAAATGGCCTCAACTTGCTCATTGGGAAACCATGTATGTTGGCCATATGACAACATTATATGCCATCCAAAATTTGAAAATCCTGAGAATGTTAAGCAAGACTATATAAACTTGAGTGTCTATGCGTCTCCTATTTACTCTGTCTATAATAGAAAGATAAAAAAATGCATACTATTTATTTATACATAGAAAAATTAAGAGTCAAAACTATGCTAAGAAAAATGAAAATCATCAAAATATTCAATTGGCGTCAAGTCTTTGGCACTAGAGCCCGATAGTTCAGTTTGTGGAAGGCAGGGAATATGATTCTCAATACAACTTAAACGAGCATTTTGTTGTTTAATTTGGCATTGAATGAGTTGGAATTCCTTGTCGATTTCCTATATTTTTGTTGCTAACTATGAAATTCCTTCAAAGCTGGAGGTTAAAGCTTTTTCCAAGAGATTTTTCATCATCCAGAAAAGGTAAAGGGTCTGTGGAACTGGGTGTATCGGCCTTTGGTACGGCCTGGGTTAGGGATGAGATCCTACCATTCATTTAGATCCAGTTCATTATATGTTTCCTACTTCAATTCATTCTCCCAACCCAAAATAATCTAACGAGCATGTGGGTGTGCATTAGTTTGCTAAGACAGAGTTTCTTCCAAGTTTAAATCATTGTTATTTCTACGACCTTGATTTCTAGTAGTTCAAGGTTGAGCTTGAGTTATTCCACGACCACAACCCTGGCCCTGGCTACGACCTTGACCACCCCTTACATTTCTCCCTCGGGATGAAAGAGTGAGGAGAAAAAACATTAGGGAAAATATTGGACTTGAGGGCTGCACTTGGAGGGAAAGTAAATATGATAGATGGATTAACAACCCAATAGACTACAAACTCAAAGAGTTAGAGACCAAACCAACCGCGAGATACTAAATGAAAATTCATTATATGGAAATATACCTGAATGTATTTGTGTTAAGGAGAGAAAGCTCCTTGAGAATTAAATAAACTCTACTACTAGTGACACCTTGCCAAAGGGTATCAAAATAAAGCGTAGGGGTTTGTTGGCAAGGAAACATAACACAAAGAGGTAAAGGGACGAGGCTAGGAGGTATTGGTCCTTCAACTTGCTTGGTTGTTATTGGGAAATATGCAAAGATTTTTCCCTTTCATGCTTTGATAATGCCATTCCCTTTAGTGAAAATAACAAAAATAGAAAGAACATTCCCAAACACCTCTTAAAATTCCCATAGAATACATCAGGATCAACATTATATTCAATGACATCATCCATTTTCTTCAGTGCTTTCAATATGAAGTGAATGCAAAGAGATGATTGTATGCTCGAATGAAGGTTTGTGCAAAGCTGATTCAATGCGATTTGCAAACTCTCCTTGATTTGATGAATTCAGTGATGCATCGTGTAAGCCAACCTCAATTGGATACAACTACCCAACTTTTTGATCCTTTTCACTTGTGCCCAATATAACAGTTTGAAAGTATCACAATCTAAAAATGTGGAAGTGTGTAAAGTCTACTATAAGGGGGCCTATCTAAAAATGTGAAAGTATGTAAAGTCTACTATAAGGGGGCCTATCTAAATGTGAAAGTATGTAAAGTCTACTATAAGGGGGCCTTCTCATGCCCCCACAAGTTTCCATGAGGGGGACTCTTAACGACCCCAAAATTCAGTACGAGGGGGGCTCTTAACGACCCCAAAATTTAGTACGAGGGGGGCACCCAACATCCCCAAACTTTGCAACAAGGTGGTTTTAAACCACCCTCATAAGTTGCTACAAGGGGGGTTGTAGGCCACCCTTGTACATTGCTATGAGGGGGATTTTAAATTGCCCATATAGGTCAATTTTCAATGGGGTTTCAAATCGCCCCCAAAAGTGACTTTTTTTAGGCGATTTACAACCAACCTTGAAAGATGACTTTTGAGGGCTATTTCAATCACCCTAAAAGTCACTTTTGCGGCTGGTTCATATCTCTTAAAAAACCTTTTTGTTTGTCCTCACATCGCTCTTAGTCTAGCCCATGTGAAGGGCCCTATGCTTAATCGACTCAACTTTTGGGGTTTGACCCTGATGAAGCCAAGGAGAATTGAACCAACGCTTCATAACAAAGGGCCAATGACTTGGTAGATAGGCTTCAACTAACCATTTGGGCTATCCATCAACGCTATCTCTTCAAAAACCTTCCCTAAAAGGCTTGACATTTAAAGGTGATGCTTTGAAGGGAGGGGGTTCTAAAAATTTCCACCCAAAAGTCACTTTTCAAGTTTGGAACCCTCCTTGAAAAGTGACACATTTGGGGGCAGTTCATATCTCTTAAAAAACTTCCCCTAAAAGGCTTGAATTTTAGAGGTGATGCTTTTAGGGGCATGGGGGAGGAGGTGTGATGGAGGTTTTAAAAAATTGTAGCTAATGTTAATATTACTTTTAATTCCCACTTTTGGAGGCAGACTACGACATCACCCCCCCCCCCCCCAAAAAAAAAGGTATTTTTTTGTAGTAGTGGTAGTTATAATTTTTGTCTCCAGAAGTCATTATTTTTTAATGATTAACTATGCTTTGCTTCTTTCTAGGATATCCTCTCAAGCACATGTTTCAACCAATTCTCATGTTCGTTACTTTTATATTTATTTTTTAGATTTATACTTCTGTAATCTTTTGTAAGAAAAGGTCTTTCATTTTATACAAGGTAGGTGATTCCTTGAGTTAGAGGAAAGGAATATCCTTCCCTCACTAGTAAAGGGATTTCCCTATAGAAAAGGAAAATTATTTCCTTTCTTGAGAGAGATACAAGATTTTCCTTATCAACACTGATTGCATTACCAATAGATGCATCGTCAATATTACAAATAGCTGGTGAAGTCTCTTTTTTAATCTTTGCCTCTCGAGTAATCTTCTTGTTAGGAAATCCTCGACCTCTTCCCTTCGCATTAGCATTATGAGATACAACCTTAATTGCTTTTGGTTTTTTCAAGCAATCAATCAAGGGTGCTTCCTTATAGATATTAGACACATCTAATAACAATGCACATTGTTTAAGGGGTTCAACAACAACACTGGATCCATAAATATTTGACTCCATTCCTACATGCTTTCCTTTTGGTTTACTTTGGGCCAGTGGAAGAGGTTGAAGGGGATTCTTCAACATGGACTTTGTAAACCTTGCCCGTGTAATGTGAACATTGGATGTCTGGGTTCTAGTCATTGTTATTTTGTAAATTGTGAACAACATGACTTTACACCTTTGAATTTGTGTAAACCTAGTAGAAAAATTCAGAGATCTAGTCACGAAATTTTACCAGTTATTGCAGCCCACCCAAAGTTCAACTAGAATGCTCAAATGTTAAAGTGCGTAGTGAATTAAAGTGTGTACTTCTCAAACTTTTTTCTAATCGAAAATAGTGGTTAAGTCATATGCTTTATTACTAAGCGACGGTTGGTTTGAAAAAATAAATGGATATTTTTTTGATAGAATGGTCACATCTTTGGCTTCCATATAACGACAATACTAATAAAATTAAAATAACAAGCAAGTGGCATATGAAGAACACGATCACTGATTTGAATGATTCAAATGTGTTCAACGTGTTCTTTGATTCTACACTTTTTAACTACTATTTTGACTCTCTTTTTTGGAAATTTATTGTTGAATGTTCACCTTTTGTATTTGTGTGTAACCAATCTAAGATCTTTCACTCAAATTAGCTTGTTGTAAATAATCTGTATATTATGCAAGAACATGTACAAAGTTATTTTCAAAATTAGTAAATTTAGATGTAAATTAGAATGTATGGTTTTTATTTTTTGATGGCTCTAAGTCGAGTTCATGTGAAGGTCTAGATGCACTATTAGAGATCTTAAAGGATACAAATAGTTGATGTCTTGTCGCTTGGATTTCCCATGCATAAATAATGTCACTAAGTATGAGGCTTTGATACAAGGTCTTAAAAAAATGATAGATTTGGAAGTTAAATAGCTCCAACTGATAGGGATTTACAAATAGTTATCAAACATTTAGGAAATTCAATTCACTGTATTTTAATCACCTTAAGAATTATATAGATAAGCCATGGATTATTATTTCTAATTTTGATACATCAATATTAATTATGTACATTGAAGTCAAAGTGCAAATGCAAATTTACTTTCAAACACAACTCCTATATTTATACCACTGGGAAAATTTTCTATGGACATGTTTTCTGATGAACAATTTTCTAGGTCTTCTATACCAAACAATATTAAAAACTAGATATTTTTTGATGATGATGCCCCTATTTTAGAATTCCTCACATAGGGAGATACTTTTAGGGGATCACCATTGATGAAAATTGACATTGTGATCAAATTAATACATTGTCTCTAGATGACAAACTAAAAAGTGAGAACTTATTTCTTAAATATGTGGTTCGAATGGAGAACTATCATGACTTAGAAGATAAGTTCAAGGGGGAAACAAACTATAAATCCAATACCTACGCAATGCAATATCAGGTAATGAATATATGTAACAAATAATACCCACAAAATATTAATCTAGGTATTAGATACATGCCTATTGAGAGGGCTACATTTTTTCATTTCCTCAAGGAATATACAAATTTTTCTCCTAGAATTACCCTGATTCAAAGATCCATGACACTAAAATCATTCAGGATGTGATATAACTCAATAATTATATGTTCCTATTCAGCAAACATTCTTAGATAGGTATTCAACAATATAATAACAAATGAAAATGAAACTCAATAAGTTTTTGGAGGAAAAAATAATATTTGTCATTCATCATGTGCTAGAATTCTTTTAGCATGCAATGTTGTTATGCTCCTGTATTTGTGCTAGAAGGAAATCTAGCACAAGTTAGCTTTATTGTACCTTGCAATGTTGTTATTGCTAAGATGATTATATTTGTGATAGAAGAAAATATATTATGTGTTAAATTTATTTTACCTTGGAATGTTGTTGTTGGCAATATAATTGTGGTTGTACTAAAAGTAAACCTAACATGCATTGAATTTATTTAACCCTACAATTTTGTTATGTGCTTGTGGTTGTGCTAGAAGAAAATATAGCACATTCTAGATTTGTTTTGCTCTGCAGTGTTGTTGGAACCATGATCTTGTTTATGTTAGAAGTAAGTCTAACAAGCACTAGATATGTTTGAAGCTATAATGTTGTTATGTTATTATTTGTGCTAAAGGAAATCTAACACTTGTTAGATTTGTTTCATCTTAGAATGTTGTTATTAGGAATACACTTGAGTTTATTATAGAATGAAATCTAGCATGTGTTAGATTTCCTTTGCTTGATAATGTTGTTGTTGGCAATATGCTTGTATTTTTTTTAGAAATAAATATAACACATGTTAGATTTTTTTCACCTTACATTGTTTTTATGTGCTTGTGTTTGAGCTAGAAGGAAATTTATCACACACTATATTTCTTTCAAAATACAATGTTGTGGTTTGAAATTTGGTTGTTTGTGCTAGAAAGAAACATGATAAAATTCTTTGACCTTGCAATATTATTGGAATTTTACATGTGATTGCGTTAGAAGGAAATTTAGCACATGTTAGATTTCTTTATTGCAATGTTGTTATTGACAATATACTTCATTTTGTGCTAGAACTAAATTTAGTGTGTTTTATATTTCTTTAACCCTACAATGTTGTTATGTTCTTGTGTTTGTGCTAGAAGGAAATCTAGCACAGGAGATTTGTTTCATCCTGTAATGTGCTTGTGTGTGTTAGAAAGAAATGTAGCATGCGCTAGATTTCCTTGCCCTGTAATGTTGTTGTTGTCAACATGGTTGTGTTTGTGTTAGAAGTAAATCTATCATGTGCTATAATTCGTTCACGTTACAATGTTTTTGTCTGCTTGTGTTTATACAAGAAGGAAATCTAAGACACATTAGATTTCTTTCACCTTGCAATATTGTTATTGGCAATGTGCTTATCTTTGGGCTAGAAGGAAATCTTGCATGCACTAGATTTATTTTACAATGAAATGTTATTGTTGGAAATATGGTTGCTTGTGCTAGAAGGAATTTAGCATGTGTTTTGTTTCCTTTAGCTTACAATCTACTTGTGTTTGTGATAGAATGAAACCAGCATGCATTAGACTTCTTTAGTCCTACAATGTTGTTAGTTCTTGTGTTTGTGCTAGAAGAAAATATACCATGTGTTAGATTTCTTTCATATTGAAATGTGCTTGTGTTTGTGTTGGAAGAAAATTTAGCATAGACTAGATTTTTTATACTCTACAATGTTGTTGTTAGCAACATGCTTGTATTTGTTGTAGACATAAATTTAGCACATGCTAGATTTCTCATTCTACAATGTTGCTATATGCTTGTGTTTGCGCTAAAATGAAATCTAACACAGATTTTTTTTACCTTGCAATGTTGTTATTTCTAACATGTTTTTGTTTGGGCTAAAATGAAATCTAGCTTTTGCTAGATATTTTTTGTCCTATAATCTTGTCATTGGAAATATTTATATGTTTGTTTTAGAAGTAAATATATTGGAATTATTTCTCACCCTACAATGTTGTTATGTGATTATGTTTGCATTAGAAGGAAATATAGTATGCATTATATTTCTTTCACCTTGTAATATTTTTATTTGCAAGGTGCTTGTGTTTTTGATAGGAGGAAATCTAACATGTGTTAGATTTGTTTTGTCTAGTAATGTTGTTGTTGGAAATATGTTTGTGAATTTGCACTAGAAGGAAATCTAGTGCATTATATTTTTTTCACAATGCAATATTATTTTTGACAATATAGTTATTTGTGGTAGAAGGAAATAAAATTTTGTCTTGCATATTTTTATTTTGCAATATGCTTCTGTCTATGCTAGAAGGAAATTTAGCTTGCGCTAGATCTCTTTTTTTTCTTGCAGTGTTGTTGTTGACAATATGCTTGTGTTTGTGATAGAAGTAAACCTAGCACATAGTAGATTTATGAGACCTTGCAATGTTGTTACATTCTTGTGTTTATGATAGAATGAAATATAGCACACATTATATTTCTTTCATCTTACAATGTTATTATTCGCAATGTGTTTTTGTTTTTGCAGGAAGAAAATCTTGTGGGTACTAGATTCTTTTTGCCTTACAATTATGTTATTGGTAATATGTTCGTGTTTGTGCTAGAAAGTAAATCCAACATGTATTAGGTTTATTTAGCCATATAATAATGTTATTTACTTAGGTTTGTGCTAGAAGGAAATATAACATGTGGTAGATTTTCCTTTACCCTGTTGTAATGATGTTGTTCACAACATATTTGTGTTTGTGCTAGAAGCATATCTAGTACATGTTAGATTTCTTTCACCTACCAATGCTAATATGAGTTTTTTTTTTTCTTTAGTCCTCTAGAAGGAAGTGTGCAATGCTTAAATTTATGTCCCTTTCCAATATTTTTATTGGCAATGTGCTTATGTTTGTACTAGAAATAAATCTAGCATGTCCTACATTTAATTTTCTTTGCAATATTGTCGTTGGAAACATGTTTGTATTTTTGCTAAAAGTAATTCTAGCACATGCTAGATTTATTTCACCCTACAATGTTTTTATGTGTTTGTTTTTATGCTAAAATGAAAATTAACTTACGATATATTTATTTCACCTTGCAATGTTTTTATTGGCAATGTGCTTGTGTTTGTGATAGAGGGTAATATAGAATTTTTTTTTCACAATGCAATGTTGTTGTTGGAAACATGTTTATGTTTGTACCATATCCCATTCTTAGGCCACATATTCCATATGAAGGGCCTTCTAATCATTTGAGGGTTTAACATTTTTTATATTGTAACAATAGTTTATGTAGGCATGGACTAAAAGCTCATTGTCTCTAAAAGGCAATGTCAAATTACATAAGCATGGAGATGTCTCAAGAAATATTATTATTGTAATGTTTTTATTGACAATGTTTTTGTGTTTGTGATAGAAGGAAATTTAGCATGCACTACATTTACTTTACAATGGAATGTTGTTGTTGGAAATCTTCTTTTATGCGATAGAAGGGAGTCTAGCATGTGTTAAATTTCCATTGCCTTGGCAATATTTTTAATGACAATGTTCTTGTGTTTGTGCTAGAAGGAAAACTAGCTTGTGCTAGATTTCTTTCGGTTTGCAATGTTTTTCTTGGAAATATGCATGTGTTCGTGCTCAAAATAATTCTAGCATGTGCTAGATTTAATTCACCATACAATGTTTTTATTGGCAATATCCATTTGTTTGTGATAAAAGGAAATCTAGGATACAAATATTTCTTTTTCTTTGCAACGTTCTTGTTGGCAATATGCTTGTGTTTCGGCTAGAAGTAATTCTATCACATTCTCTATTTCTTTCACCTTGCAATGTTGTTATGTGTTTTTCTTTGTGCTAGATGAAGATTTAGAAGAAAATCTAATAATTGCATAGTTAATTTTCTTTCATTGTGTTTTAATTTTATGGTTTCTAAAGCAAGCTAAGAATATACATGACTATAAAAGATAAATTTTCTGTAAATATGATGTTGTTGTAGTCTCTACAATTTTATTTATTTATTCACAATGTACTGTTTTTTGGAAATGTGTTTATGCTCGTGCTAGAAGGAAAGCAAGTAGGTGATAACTTGCCTATAGTCACAATTAAAAGAACATAATAAATTATTTGGGGGTTCCCTTTTTCTAATCAACACCGTGATTAGCTATTATTGTGAGTTCTACACTTGTTATTGTTCTTGTTCATTTTTGTTACACATATAATGATGCGATTAGTTATAGTATTTATAAATTCATACTTTCTTCAATAATTCGAAACTATGTTAATAATTTTTTACTTTTTTATTTATTTATTATTATTAGAAACCATAGACTATGAAGCTAGTGAGAATTCAAAGGAAGCATCCAACAAAAAAGGATGTTCAAGAAACATGACACCAAAATATTTAAATAGTATGACAATTTTATAATTAGTTTATATTTTGTTACAATGGTTAGACATTATGCTCATAAATGGTTGTTGATTAGATTATATTTATTATTTTATCAGGCCAATGATGAAATGTTGTGCACCTTCTTCGAATGTCCAATTAGAACTTTTTCTGATAAAAAAATTCTCTTATATCTTGATCAACCTATTTGGGATAAATGGTACACTGTTTTTAATTGTTACCAACTAGGAACATTAAAGTGTTCTCCAAGTCAACCTGATTTTGAGAACTACAAGAAAAATAGTTCACACAATTTGACAACATGTACTCTTCGGCCCATCAAGGTTAACAATGGAAGAAATTTCTTCAGTAGCACATAAGCTATTGGATGAAACCATTTGGTTTTTTATTCCACTTAATCATCCAACAAATTCCACAAAATTAAAAGATTATTGTTCTAAATTGAAAACCAACATAACATTATTGGAGGCAATGGTTACATATTGTCAAAGTCATGATGAGAGATTGAATGAGAATACTTTTACCACATTCAACGAATTATGAAATTAATGATATTATATTTTCCAACTTTTGCAACATGGTGAAGGGGTCTAATTATGTAAAAAGAACACATAATACAAATATAGAGTCCCTTTCTCAGCAAGCATGTGGAGTCCTTGACAAAATGATAAATGGATCAACAAGTGTTCAATGGGTTGACAACAATTTTGAATTTGGTTGTCATTATGGGGGCTTTGATATTTTGCCAACACTTTTGCACTCTTTTCCAATGTCAGTTGCAAGTAGTTTTACATACTAACCTTATTGTTCCGGATACACTTGCTTTGAAAAAAGAACCATTCCACAAGGATATAATATTGATTTTTTTTCGATTTCTTATGGAAAAAATGAGTTAAATGACTTTACTATAGTTCTCTTAGTAGAACTTTGGTTTTGTAATGATGTACGCCAGTTTTTGGAAATTGCCATAAAGAACTCCAAGATCAACTATAAAATGACTAGTGGCATTTATGAATATAAGTCTCAAAACAGGTATAGTTATGATGTAGTTTTTACTATACATTTCTATACTTAAGAATTAAAAATTTTAGAAGCTTCAAATAATCTCACACATTTGAAGACACATTTGATGAAAATGAGAGAGATTATGGTTTTTGAATGGATTTATTGGAAAAACACCAACAATGTAGTGATGCAAAAGTGGTTATTACTCTTTATGCAGGGACAAATTTAATCAAGGCTTGTTGTACATATGGAAGAAGAATTGCATGTGTTGTGAAAACATAGTCACAAAGGATAATCATGTTGAATAATTACAAATATTTTCAACTATCAAATCCAGGATCTATTAACTTCTTAGAAAATTCAGGTACTACAATTTCTTTCTTGTTTCTCTTATAATACTTTGTATAAAATTTGTTTATATTTTTAATTGTCAAAGTGTTTACTAAAATGACTAATGATGGAGATTCTAAAACAAGGAATGATGAATGTGGGAAGCAAAAAAATAATCAATATAGTGCTTATGGTGTTCAAAAAAGTTTAGAAATGGAAACAGGAGGAGAAGAAGTTATCATACTAGGTACATAATTTGTTTGGTTGCTTCTCTTGTTACTTTTTGAATTTATTTAATTTCCATATTCATAACAATTTTGGATGTCCACTATAGGGAATTATGAGAAGAATGAAATTAGTCAAGACAATGACCATGGAATGATGGGGATAGAAATGGGTATTAATCATTATAACTCTTTTTTTTTTAATCTAAATTATTATTTTTATTATCGTGAATCGTAGCATTTCATTTGTTGATTATAGTTGGAAATAAAGAGAATGAATATAGTGACTAAGGGAATGTCCCACAAAACTACAATCAAGACCAAAATATTGTATGGACAGTTAAAGATGATTCGTTTTTTGTATAGTTGTTTAATGAATTTTGTTCATTGTCACAATTTATAACATTTTTTTATGTTTATTATAGAGACAAGCAAGGAGAACAAATACATTGATCAAATGAACGTGAAACAAAGCTTTAATCAAGGCCAAAATATAATATCAGGTACTTATAATTTGTCCACTTGTTTTCCTTATTATTTAATGATTTTATTCATTTTCACAATTCAAAATATTTTATATGTTTAATTTAGAGAAAAATAAAGGTAACAAAGATGATGATGAGGTGAAAAGTTACAAATATGAAGATAATGTCCTATCAAATACTTCTAACTTGTCTTCTTATTTATTTTATTATTCTTTGAACTCTAATGCTTGTAACTACCATAACTTTGTACATTTTTATTATAGGAACTAATAGAAAGGACAAAATTAACAATCAAAATAATGTTAAAGGCATGTGTGGGTGTGTTTCTTCTTAAAGGTTTCATTACTAATGTTTTTTTTGGTATTGGTATTTGATTGAATGTTTAATAAGAAGTACTATTGGCAGTTGATTGAATGTTTAATATGTTTACTCCAAGTTCTATCAAGATGCTAAAAGAAATTATTATTTCATCTATAAATAGTGGAAAAACCACTGAAGGTAAGTGTATTGTTTCAACAATTTATTTAGTAATTTTTGTAACATGAATAAAATGGTTTGACTAGATTATTTGTCATTGTGTTGTAGCCAAAATAACTGAAAATAAATTATTTATTATTGAACTAAAGGACATTTTTTATCATAGCATCGACAATGAAGCAACAAACAAAGGGCATATTTAGAAAATGGGAACTGATGTTGATTACACAATAGAGAAAAAATTATTTTGGATTCATCCACATGCAAAAACATTTTTTGAAATGTGTTTAAAAAATGAATATCTTGACATTGCAATTTGGACGACAGCTTTGAAAGAAAGCACAACAAGAGTTTTAAAAAAGTTGGTTTCAGAAACATTCAGGTTAAACTTGTGTTTATGTGGTCTTCTTAAGATTGTAAACCACAAAAGGGACATAAGTTCATTGACAATCCAAGCAAAGTTATACACACTAAATCATTGAAAAAAGTGTGGGAAATGCATACCCAATATGATGCAACCAGTACTATTATAGTGGATTGTTCACTTGAGAGTGTGGGAGATAATCCCAAAGAAAATGTGATTCTTGCCCCTCCATTCATTGTAACAAATCAAGAGGATAATTGGTTGATCGATGAGCTATGGAGAATGTTGCATAAACTCAAGAAGGCTACAAATGTGTGAGCTACTTTTAAAGATATTCAATTACATTTAGAAGTACCTTAATATGGCTGATGTCTATTTCATGTTATTATATGTATGACATCACAAATTATTAGTTTTATTTCACAACACGAATAAAATAATTATTGATTTGGTTTGTCATTGCTAAAAGCAAAATACTTTTATTTTCCTTATTTTTGGTGAAATATTGTGTTGATAATAATTATTGATTTGAATGGCCATTTAATGTTTTCATATCAAAATTTCCCATGCTATAGAATTTTTTACAATGGATTACATTAAATGTAAAAGTTAATAGATAACTGGTATATTTGTTTGAATTAGATCATTACAATTGTTTGTTTCAAATTTGGTTTAAGTTATCATTATACCTCTTAGAAATTAGTAATGTGAAGGATGGCCCATTGTATTTTTATAACATTTTTAAATCCATATAAGTTGAAAAACTATATTAGGTTGTACTTAGTACCAACAATAACCATAAAATTTGTACTAAAAGAAGCACCAAAAGAAACTAAGGTAGAGACTCTAGAAATTAGCATATAAATAATTGGGTTTGAAATTTAAAAATTGTATTATATTGTATGTGGAAATTAATATATAATTTATTTGTTTACTTTCACTAGACCATTGTAATTATATTTTTCAATTGCAATTAAAGAAATCATTGTAAGTATTAAAGTCAATGATTTAAATGGTGGACCAATTCATTCTTAGAATATTTGTATTCCATACAAATTAAATAAAGGTATTATGTTGCATGTATAAAGTAAACATATCATTAGTTTGTTCATTTTAATGGGGCCATTGTATTTGTATTTTGTGATTACTATTAACTCGTTGTAAAATTCCCTTTGCATACAAATGGAAATAATTCATAATAAATATTAACATCGTTTTTAAATTGGTAGGTTTTTATGTCCTTAATCAATGAAGTGTTGAAGTGGAAATGTGTTAATATCATACATGTGGTTGCAGTGTAGATGCAGATGAGCATTACTACAAGTCAAAAGATGGTGATATTTGAAATGGAAGGAGTATTCTTCCAATCATATGCCAAAGATGAACTAAATTTTCATATTCAAAGAGAACCAGATTGTCAGTTTGGTGATGGGTCCTATTTTTTAAGGCCTTTTCAGTCAAGTATGAAAATGTTGCTTAAAAAATTATGATGTTGCAATATGGACATTAAATGTCACTGAAAAGTACATCCGAAAAGTACTAGAGAAATCAAATATTGATATAGAGGACTTTAAATTTGCACGGGACAAGTCTCATTGTCATTTGCAAACAAAATTGGATGCAGGGAGAACAAGACAATTTTATGAGAAAACATTGACTGGTGTGTGGTCCCAATATGGAGATAATTATGAAGAATCAAATGTGCTGCTAATAGATATAACAAAGCATACTTCTCAATTCATTGGATATCAATCAAACCACATGTTGATAAAATCCTATACAGGAAAAGAGCAAGATAGTTGGCTTATGCAAGTTTTATTCCCCTTTCTTAAGACACTTCATCTTATCAATAAAAAACATTAGTACATTCAAATGTTCAATAGAACATGTACTTCATTGTATTGGATGGAGATAATTTCCTTTATAAATTTGTTGAAAAGTACATTCCAAATTTTTTATACATTTCGGACATAGTTTTTTTTTAATCAATTTGTATGATTTTATATTTTTTGAAATATATGGGAATTGCCAATTATATTAATATGTATATTTCTTATTATTTATAATTTCTTTTGCAATGACTTTGTTGTATCAATTTTTTTCTAAGGTGCATTCTTAAATGAATTGTTTCTCATTTAAATTATCTTGCATGAACCATCAAGGCATTTTAATTTTAATGACGTATGTTTACATATATGCATCAATAATCATAATATAAAAATGTGAAATATAGGTTTTGAAATAGAAATCCTTGCAAACAAAGGTGTAATTATTGCTAAAGAAAGTATAATAATTTACTTGATAAATGTTATGTGCACTATTCACTATTCACAATGCATTATTCACCATTAAGGCCAATGGGAAATGTGTCATTGGTGAATGATTTGAACTTTTTTAAGCATAAGATATGTGATTTCTTAATCCATAATTTTCATAAATTTTATGTGCCTAAATCAATTAATGGTTGTAACTACAATCATATCATATTGAAAATCAATAAGGCACAAAGCCAGTTATTCATTGTTTACATATAAAATGCACTAATATGAGTGCATAAATGTGATTTATAATTTTTGAGATAAAAATCTATTGTAAATAATTTTGCATTTCTTAAAAAAAACATATAATTAATGATAATGATTGTTAAGTGGACTATCAAGGTTTGATTAGACACTATCATGGATGAATTATGTATTTGAACTATAAGGCATCTAATTTCATTACTTAAAGTTATTTTTTTGTAAATTTTTATTTTAAATAAATTGAAATCATATGATTTGAGCTATAATTATATTATTGACTTGTACTTAGTTATGTCCATTAATATGATTGTATAAATGTGATATATAATATTTGTATACTATGATGCATTTCTTCCAAAAATAAGTCTTATAATTTGTTGATAATAAGTAGTAAGTGGACACTTTAGGCTAATGGATGATGGCTCATAGGTGAATACTACTCGTTAAATTGTAGGGCATTCGATTTTTAATCCATAAATTTTTTATATATTCTTAAAATGGCTATTTGTATATGAAATCATCTCATCTCACATAATTTGATAAGGAATCGATTTATTGACTTGTATTTCGTTATCACTTAATTTATTAAGAGTGTATTAATGTCATATTGTATTGCTTTGAAACAAAGCTCTATGTAAAGAAAAATGATCTTCTTAATAAAACATGGAATAATTAATTAACAATGTGTTAAGTGGATGATCTACACTCATTAAAGAGATGGGTCAAAAATAGTTGTATTTAAACTTTTTGCACCATAAGACATTGATTTCTCATTCATATTAACATTTTGTCATTTTCAATTCTTAAATAGTTTATTTGTGATTTAAATAATTTCACATAAACCAATATGACTTGAAGAATTCTATTTGGTTATATGCATTGATAGAAGTTTAATAAAATGTGATGCATTTTTAAAATGTAGCTCTTAATGTAAGTAAGTAAATAAATAAATAAATAAATGATTGTGTGTGTGTGTGTGTTGTGTGGTGTGGTGTGTGTTGTTTGTATGTGTTGTATATGTATATGTATGTATATGTATATGTATATATGTATGTTATATGTATTATATATATATATATATATATATAATATATATATATTATATATATAATATATATATATATATATATATATAATTATAATTATATATAATATATATATATATACATAATTATATATATTATATTATATATATTATATATATATATATATATATTATATATATATATATATATATATAATAACAAAATATAAGTAATTGATAATGAGTTCTAAGTGGCCTATATATCCATTTATCGACTTTTATCTTCCTATCATGAGGATTAACATAAGTGTATAAATGTGACATTTTTTTTTGAAATAAAACTCCATGTAGAATTAAATGTTTTTCATAACAACACATGGAATAATTATTTGGTAATGAATGTTAAGTATATTGTTCAAGTTCATTCAGTATATGAGTTATAAATAAATGAATTTAAACTTTCTGCAACATACGACATTTGATTCTCCCACCCCTGTTAACATTTGGTAAATTTCGATTTGATTTTTTTTATCACGGAAGTGGAAAAATGGCGCTCTCTCTCGTTAGGTTTTCGTGCCCCTTCCCTCAGCAGTTCAGCCCCTTCGCCTGGGCTCTTTCCATTGCTGGAGACTGTGGTGGCAGGGGGTTTCTAGGCTCTAAGACTTCTCAGGCAGAAACCCTTTTGGATTTATGGTATATTTTTCCGAAGGTTCCTCATGAAACAGGGGAGCGCGTTCTTATAGCTACTTCTTGCTTGCTGAATAGACTAAAGACTGTGATGAGCATACTTTCTGTTGCACAAAGATCTTAACCCATTGTTGCAGAAGTTTTTTGCCTGTTGTTGTGGGCGAAGAGAAATGGAGAGGTCGTTGTCGCGCGGGTAACCCTCTCTCCAGAAAAAATAGATAAACAAGGAAGGGGCGAGAGATTCAGATCGTGGTTTAAGAATTTGGATATGCCCCTATGGGCGCATGTGTTACACGGCTGCAAAGGTACCAAAGCCTTGGTCCATCGCCTTCAAAGATGCCTTTCGTCCAGCTGACAGGGTTCCCCTGTCTCACACAGGACATGTGGGATTTTCACATGGAAAAAAAAGGAAAGAAGCCTCCAACAACTACTTTCAGATCCAAATCTCTCAACCTACAGGCAGAACCATCATGCAATGGGTCAGTTCTTCAGATTTGGTGCTGGATCTCAAACTGGATCTAGATCGGCGGATTGGGATCCCTTCAGGCCTTCAGAGACTTCTCTTTCAAGGTAAACAACTTGAAGACCTTCTTCCCCTCTCTTCTTACAACATTACTAGAAACAACTCTTTGGTGTTATCCCTTCATTTGAGAGGAGGTGCAGTGGGACAGCCATCCTCTACTCCTCCTTTCTCTTACAAAGATGCAGTACACTCTGAGAATCCCAAACCCTCGGTAGGTCCTAAACCTATGCTTTTTTTGGTTGAAAAGATAGAGGAAGTTCCCTCTGTTAATATCACCAATGAAGGTCCTGCAAACCTGCTCCAAGAATTTGCAGAAAGAGCCATCATTTACAGATTTAACGGACTGTGGCAGCGATCTCAGGATCTTTATGCATGGATCCATGCAAACTGGACTCATCATTGCAAGATCAGTTTCTGTTCAAAAGGATACTTCATTGTTCTATTTTATGATAGTAAGCATTATGAAAATGCTTTAGAAGAGGGCCCTTGGTTCATGGGAACTGCAGGGCTCTTCTTGACTCCTTGGTTCCCAGATTTTGATTGAGCAACTGCTGTCATTACCAAGACACTCGTATGGATCAGGCTTCCAAACTTACCTGCCCACTTATGGCATGGTGATGTCTTTGAAGCCATAGGCAACACCTTGGGAAGTTTCATTATGGTAGATTTCTAGCGGGAACATAAAGGTCTCTACACATATGCCAGAATATGTGCGGAGTTAGATTTGAGCAAAGGAATTCCAGAACAAATCAATCTCAAGATAAACGACAATATATGGACCCAGACACTGGATTACGAAAATACTGCATTCCATTGCCGCCATTGCCATCAATCAGGGCATTTGTAGAACACCTGCCCCTCTCTCCCAGCAAAAAAGAATAAGGATAACTTCCCCAAGCCCAAGTCCAAATGATGGACTCCTTGCTCTCCACCTCTAGTCGTGGATTTTGATTCCTCTAGCTCTGAAGCTGAAGGTAGCGATACATATACATATTTGGATCAAGCCCCCCATTCTGTGGTCCCTTCCACCGATGGTCCGACGCATTTCTCCGATACAGTCATCGCCCAGAAATGCGTCCATTTGACCTCCTCCTCTGATTCAAAAAATGAGGGCCCGGCGGTGGGGATCCCCAATCTTCAAGTTGTTATGGCTCATTCACCCCAGGATGGTTGGGTCAAAGTTAAAAAAAGGAAAGGGAAAAATCTTCGTGTTGAGGCATCTGCCCATTCTAGGTAGAAGTCGGTCTTTTTGCTTCTAGCCATATGTTGTAGCTTCAAGCTTGTTTCACTCCTTCTCCGGAACCAAGGTTGATAGTCCTATCATTTCCGGTTGCCAGTTTTCTGTCTCTCTTGACTGTATCATCTTGTACCATATTTTTGATTAATAGAATTAGTCTAATTCAAAAAAAAAAACATTTGGTAAATTTCAATTCTTAAATAAATTATTTGTAATTGAAATAATCTCATAGAAGCCAAGAAGACAAGTATGTATTAAATTCTATTTAGTATGTATGCATGTATAAATGAAATTTATTTTTGAAATCAAGTTCTTAATGTAAGTAAAAATATATTTTTTAGAAAATTAATAATTTAAAATCAATTGTTGATGAGTTCTAACTCGTTTATTTTATTTTGAATCAACAACCTTTTCTAACTATGCATTCTTAAATCAATTATTTCTATATGAAATCATGCCATATAATTCAATAAGTCAAGAAAACATTAATTGATTTTTATTTAACTATCATGTGGTTTAATATGAATGTATAAATGTGACATTGCTATTTCTAAAATAAAAATCCATGTAAACAAAATGCATTTTCAAATAAAACATGGATTAATGAATTTACAATGAGCATTAAGTAGACTATTTAAGCTCATTCAAGAGATGGGCTACAAATGGATGTCTTTAAAAAATTTTCACCTTATGAAATGATTTTCCCATCAAGATTAACATTTTGTATATTTCAATTCTAAAATAAATTATTTGTACTTAAAATAATCTCATAGAATCCAACAAGACTTAG